>SJYC01115141.1:0-21444 GCA_006408675.1 Madoqua kirkii | reverse complement strand
AGAGGAATCTTTCCACACTTCTCCTACAGATCTTGGTTTAAAAAGGTGTAAAGCCTAAGACTTGGTAGTGTGGGGTAGTTACGGAGACCCTTTTTATATTATTCTCTATACTTTTGTGTTTATTTAAATTATTTTATAGTTTTAAAAATGTATATTTCAGGAGTGCTTAGAAGTAATACAATTAGCTTTGAGTTTAACAATTGAGAAGTACCCCCAAAAAGCACACAGAGAATGATCAACATTAAGAAACAACCGTAGTAAAGTAGCTGGAATTTGGGAAAGAACTCTTTGAGTATCCGAAGTAGATGGACAAGAAGCACACGTTAGATGGATCTCTCTGTGAAGAAACTTCCAGGCAAGTCTCAACTTCTCCCAAAGTCAGAAGCTACTCAGGAGACAGGTGACAGTGCCTGTGGTGGCTTAGTGACATAGGGGATGGCCTGAGAATGTCAACTGAATTCTCACATGAAAAGTCAACAGCAAAAGCACAGAACATGTAGGGACTCAGTTCCCATGACCCTGAACCAAGGAAGTCACTGAAGGGTGGACCTTGGCCGAAAGCTGGCAGTGAGCACCCGATCCGTCAAACTGCAGGAGCGGGAGTTTAAATACGGGTCAAAACCAGTGAATTTCATGAGTCTTGTCCGTGGAAACAGTGCCACAAATGGTATGAGAAGGAAAAAGAAGAAAGTGCAAATAAAGCATAAATTTGCTAGTTTCATCCACATCTTTTACTCTGGACAGACTGTGATGCCGCTTAGAGTTGATGAATCAAGATAACATAAGAGTAAAATAAAATTGAGTGATAAGGGAATAATGTTACTAGAAGGAAGACAAAGGATATTGTCTAAAGAAATGGAAACTTATAAAGTTGATCATTAGAACAAAAATTTAACCCATCCAAGTTATCAGAAGAAATAATGAAAAAGGAAATAAAATAAACCATATTATGAAACATTTAAATGTATATGAAAGGAAAGACTGAGTGACTAGACTGGACTGAACTGAACTGAACTGAAAAGGTATAATGTTAATAATCGTGGCACATAGCAATTGGTATAAGAATCAGATTAACAAATACAATAGGCAGAACATACTTAATAGTAGAAGCAGACTTATGAGTTGTGAAAGTGAAGTCACTGAGTCGTGTCCGACTCTTTGTGACCCTGTGGACTGTAGCCACCAAGCTCCTCTGTCCATGGGATTCTCCAGGCAAGAATACTGGGGTGGGTTGCCATTTCCTTCTCCAGGGGATCTTCCCGACCCAGGGATCGAATACTCGATTTGATTCGATTCGATATGAGTTGTACCACAAAGCAAAACCCAACATCACGTCATATGTGATCTAACCATAGTGTTTCCCACATAGCGCAGTGGTGAAGAATCCACCTGCCAAGCAAGAGACAAACAGATTCGATCCCTGGGTCAAAAAGACCCCCAGGAGGAGGGCACAGCAACCTATTCTTGTGTTCCTGCCTGGAGAATCCCTGTGGACAGAGGAGACTGGTGGCTACAGTCCATGGGCTGCAAAAGAGTTGGATATGACAAGAAACTGAGCAAGCAAGCAATCTAACCATTAAAATAAATGATGGTGAAAGATATTAGGCGAATACAAACCAAAAGCTCTGTTTTTAATATTATTTAAGGCTGATTTTAGAGCAAAAGTATTAAGTCAAGCAAAGAAGTTAAATGCATTAAATTCTATAAACCAAATAATATAATACCTACATTCATAAATCAAATTAATAATTGCTGTAAGAAGAAATATACAGAAGTCCATTATTCTCAGAAACCTTCATTTCACATGTCTCAGCCCAGGACAGATCAAGTGATCGGAAGAGATCCAGTTAGTACAGCGAGGCACACCCCCGCAGCGATGGGACGCACCATGCAGGTAGCCTGCGGGTTCTGGTCAGATGGTCCTCCCCAACTCGCTCGTCACCTGGATGCAAGGAAGCCCCTGGCACGACCTTCCCGAAACCCCACGGGCCAGCCTCTCTCTCCAGCTGCGCCGCAGTCCAGCCGGACCCATGCAGGTGACACGGAGCTGTCCACCAGATGCCCGGGCGCGTGGGTGGGCCCCGCTGCTCACAGCCAGAAGGGAGGGTGATGGGGTTCCCACCGAGCAGCTTCCTCCTTTCCCTGGGTTTCCTTCCCTGAGGACAACCTCAGGGCCCACCTCCTCTTTCCCTACAAGACCTGTGACTATTCCTCCCCAAATCCACTTTGCAGAGCCACTCAGAGCCTTCAGCAACACCCCCCTTCCCCGGGGTGGGCCTCATCTCCCAGGGCGGCAGCTGCAGATCACACCCCGATTGCACCCCCAGACACACACGCCCAAGTCTCCTTTCTTAGGCGACATTTCCCTGGGCAGGGTCTAAACTGGGCTTTTTCCGAAAGGTTTTTATAGAAATCCTATACCTAGCACCCACTGCAACTCTGAGGCTACAGTTCACAGAAGCCACAGAAAGGAACCGAACTTTAGCTCCACTTGAGATGGGGAAGCCGGGTCCCTGGAAGAGCCGGGGCCCCATTCAGCCCTCAAAGCCGATGGGCGGTCAGCCTGTCCTCAGCCCGTCCTTAGACTTAGAGCCAGACCTCACCACAAAAGAGCACCTCCCAGTGAGTCCCGCCTTTCTGCGTAAATTGCTTCCTTCATCTTTGTTTTCTCACTGATAAACTGAAGCTATACTTTATCCTGGAAAATTCAAGTGGCTTCTCTGAGGACACAGGCTGTGAATGTGTACACACTGTGTGTTTCTTAGAAGCAAGATCTCTAATCAGTCCAAGGTGTCACTCTAACAAGATCGAGTTTTGACCCCGATACATGTCAGTGACTAATGTCATGCATTTCAAAGCAAAATGTAGCCCGATATTGTCTGGGTAAACCAGGCATGTAAATTAACTCAGCCGTAAAACCTTCTTAAAAATTTTAAAAGAGAAGGGCCTTGGCAAGTCATTAAACTGCAGAACAGTGTAAGTACTTCAGGCTGTGGGCGCTGCCCGCTGCCGGCCTGGAGGTTACCGTGGCAGCACCCGCAGTCTGGCAAGGCTGGCGCCCCCGCGGATGTAGACGCGCCCGCACGTGTCCCTAAGGTCGCTGAGGCCAACCCGCTCTCGTGGAGGAGAGGACACGGAGAGGACCATGAGGTGGGCACCCAGCCCCTCCTGCCTCCGGCTCCTGGGCTCGGCCAGCGTGGAGGAGGCGGCGAATGGAAGCGGACGGTCGACCGTCCTTCCTTTTTCTGTCCAACACGCGACTTCATGCCCCAGGCCATGACGGCGTTTGAACCCACGTGTGGCAGCTCGTGGACTGCATGGCAGTAATGTCATGCCCAGAAATCTGAAATTGCGATTTGTTATGCTCCGGTTTTCAGTACAGAAACACACTTGAAAGATATTTTCCTGGTGGGGAATGAGATTGGCATGAAGGTAAACAGCCAGCAGACTGTTCATAGCGATGAATTCATGCAGTAGATTTTCACTCCAAAAACTTCAGAAATTAGAGGCTGTTCACCAGATGTTGTTAATTTTTTTTTTTTTTACTAATTAACTACTAAATTGCTAAAAGGTACACTCTGGTAAGTCCTCTTTTAGCTGAAAATGTCTGTGTATTGTTAGCTGTTTATTGAATAATTATTCTGCTTTTGCTGTTAAATGATATTGACATTTTTGAATGAAGGCTTTTGCTCAAGAGAATTAAATGTGCCTTCTGGCAGTAACCTTACATGTGACATTGAAACAAACAAACAAAAAGCTTGGACATTTGTGTTCTTTTAACCATTTCTCTTCCCAGATTCTCTGGGTGTGATTCATGTCAGAACATGAGGGCTTCCTCACTATCATGGAGAGGTTCGGGGTGCATCAGTAGCGAGCTGGTGGCTGCTGGAGCTGGGGTCCACTTAGCCAAGAAACAGCTGCTTTGCAAGTGCTGGGGCAGCTGCTTGGTGATGGCAAAAAAGGGAAAGACGATCCTAAAATAGACAATACGACCACCGTTCTCTACAGCATCGCCAGACTGTAATGTTTTGCACAACAGGCTTCTTGGGACTAGGCACCGCAGCAGAGGGCAGCTAGTCTCCAGGTGGAATTGTCAGTCTGCTGCAGGCCTCGTTCTCCACGAAGAGCATTCTAGTTTAAGAATCTCTCAACGTATCTGTCATATGACTAGCCCTCCACAAAGCAGCTATAATTAGCCCACAGGAAGAGGGTCGTGGCGGGTCGCCCCTGTGCTCTGACACACTCCTTTCTTCTCTGTTCCCATTCCCACTGCGTAACAGGCTTGACAGAAACTTGGCTCCACTGTCCCTCAGAACTCCTTCTTCCTTTAAAGACACAGTTCTGATTCCTATGGAAGACACGAGCTGAATGCAGCCCTGTCTCACAAGGAATCTGTGCAGCGGTTTTCATTTCAAAATTCAAGGCAGATTTTTCCTTTTAGGTTTCCCTGTCAAAAGGTAGATTTAGATGTCCGAATGAGTCAAACACAATCCCATGCAAAGGCCTAACGCCAGCTGTATCTGCACAGCAAAGCACCAGCTGACAAACCAACTCCTTGGATCCAAGCCCGAGTCTGGAGGTGTTCCTCTTCCTGAGCACCCAGAACGGCTCTCGGGAAAGCCCCCAGGTGGCCAGCCTCTCAGTGTGCCGTTTGCTTTGCTTTCTTAAAGCCTGTTCCTGCGCAGTCAAGGCTTAACCATGAGGCTGAGAGATCTAGTCCCTGCCAGTCTGCTCCTCAGTGCAGCTGCTGGGATGGCCTGAAATAAACAGGAAGACCCCAGCCCTGCAGTCCCAGAGCAGGCCCCTGATCCGCGTGGTCTCTGCTAGCTATGCAAACAGGCCTGGAAACACAGAGGGAATTGACAAAGGCTCCAAGTTCATCACAGCACAGGCGATAAAAACCATAGGGCATTTGCGGTGTGAGATGGGTAGACTGAAGGGCTCGGAGGAGGAGGCTACGTTCAGTCTGGAGATACGTGTGGGTGGCCGGTGGTGGGTGGACACGCAGCACGGCTGAGTGAGCCAGGCAGGTGAGGGTGACTGCTGTGGTCCGGCAGGCTGGAGCAGGACCTCTGCGAGCAGACAGGGATGACCTTACCTTGGCCTGGATCAGGCGATGGAGTCCCTGGGCACGCTGAGGACTGTGACTTCTGTCCAAGTGGCAGAGGTGTCTGGCTAGCCTGTGCTTTAGAATGATCGCCCTGTGACGCTGTGGAGGTGGGTCGGAGGGACAGTAAAGAGAAACCGCGTGGGAGAAGAAGTTCTGAAAATTCCAGGCCAACCCTCCTTGTTCGGTGGGTGAGATGGTGATGAAGGTTGTTCAGATTGCCGCCTCCATGGAGGGGCTCATCTCAGATGTGAGGTAGAAGGAGTTTGATCTGAGACCGGATGGTCTTAGGTGCTTGTGAAACACGGCATCTGAGGGGCTTTCCTGGTCCAGTGGCTAGGACGCTGCATAGTCACTGCCAAGGGCGCAGGTTCAGTCCCTGGGGGAGCTAAGATCCTGCAAGCTCCTCGCTGATGCCTAAAAAAACTAACAACAACCAAAAAAATAATCATCACTGAATTTCCAGCAGATGGGTATAGAATTCAGGAAGGATCACCAGAGCAAAAATATGTATCATGTATATATATAATATGCATAAAGTAGGGGCTTCCCTAGTAGCTCAGATGGTAAAGAATCCACCTGCAATGCAAGCGACCCCGGTTTGATTCCTGTGTCGGGAAGATCCCTTGGCAAAGGGATAAGCTACCCACTCTGGTATTCCTGGGCTTCTCTTGAGGCGCAGCTGGTAAAGAATCCGCCTGCAATACTGGAGACTTAGGTTCCATCCCTGGGTGGGAAAGATCCCCTGGAGGAGGGAACGGTTACCCACTCCAAACTATATAAATATGTATTTTATATAGAATTATTCTGCATCTCTAAAGGTGATACAGGCTTATTTTAGAAAGTTTAGGACAATCAGCAAAGTGTGGAACATAAGCTCTGCAGTGGAGCTGGACGTATAGATTCAGCATTAAATGTCCCAAACGATCATTGCCCTCTTGTTCACATGTGAAGCAAACATTTTCAAAAATTCATCATATGATAAAATGCATTTAAAAGCAAAACTTAATTGTATAACAGGACATAGTTTGACTTTCATGCACTGAGAACAACCTTTAGAAACTGAGTCACCACGAGAAGGAAGAGATCTGCACTAACTACCCAGAATCTGAATCCCTTTCACATCAATCAAACTGAGGCTTTGGGTGTGGGGATGTCCTCGCCGCTCACCCGGCCCAGCAGGCCCTTTGCACACGGTACCAAAACCTCACAGCCTCAGCCCATCTGCAGCTGGCACAGGTCTGGGACACCCTTCTGTTGTCTGTGGACGGGATTCTGAGGTCTCAGGTAGTAATCACCCTCCACACGAGCAAATCCAGGCTCCCAAATCCAAGAACTTGGCTCTTCCTTGGCCGTCTCTACAGCTAACGTGCGCGACGAGGTGGGTCCTGGCTGAGGCGAGAGGGAAAGCCAGCCCCCACCATGTCCACAGGCGCGTCTCACCCTTGTGGAGCCTACGCACTCCAGCTCTTTGCAGGCAGCGCAATTTGTCCAGGGGTGCATTCCAAGAAGCACACAGTCTGGAGTGGACAGCTAGATGCCTTCTCACACATCACCTCCAAGGTCTAGAGGGAGGACCCTTGCACTCAAATGCCTTCCTTTCCTGTTCATGAGGGCTGATGGGAGGTGCTGGGGAGAAGCCACATTTGGGGGGCCCCGGGAGACATGGGTAAGACACTGTGAGTCCGTTCCATGGAGTGGTGTGCAGACACAAGCTGGGGCATAGGAGGCTGAGAAGTGGGAAGATGCCCCAGTGGGGCTGAGGCTTGGCAGCAGCCATGGAACAGGACCCTTGAGGACCCTCTTGGATTTAACAGCCCCCCCCCAGGGCCCCGGTCTCTTGAACTCTGGGGCCTTGCTCCCGGCCTCCCTGGAGCCCCGAATGCATGACTTAGGGGTTAATAGTGAAGAAAACGTGAATGCCTGGTGGACGAGGGAACAGAGGACAAGTTAAGCAACAGAGTAGCAGAGTCCAGGACCTCGGCTCCCCGTTGAAGGGCGCAGGAGACGCTGTCTGACATGCATCCCTAAGTGGTTTTATGAAAACCAGATTCATCCTGATGGAAGCAAGCCCACGGACCCCAACAGGCTAGGACCAGAAGGTTGAGGATGCGGCTTCAAAACCCCACCCTGTCACCCCAGCACCCACCAGTCCGGAGGGTGTACACAAGCCGATCGCGCTTCCCGAGGCCCTCCCCTCCTCCTGCTGTAGAATGCCTTCCCTGACAACCACCACCACTCCTGGTCTTCCAAGCCTGAGCTGCCCGTTCTCCTTGCTGGGAGCCTTCAGGAAACTGGGCTTCCCTTCAGCACAACCCCAAGTCGGTAGATCGGCTTTGTTGGGCAGGGCACCCAGTTGAGTTCAGAAACAAGAGGTCAGGGAAGATAAGTGGTCTAGTTGTCAGGAGGGTGTCCAGGGTGTCGGTTCGGACAATGTGGACGCTGGAGGCAGGGTGAGTGAGGTGCATGTGGAAGGAGAGATTCCAGGACAGTTCTCTGAAACGCGAGCGGGCGGGATCTAGAGAAAGCTGCAGAGAAGGGCCAGCCCCTCAAGGAAGGGTCTGCGGGGGAGGCACAGAGGGAGGGCCAAGCTCCAGACGAAGAAGCAGGAAACTGTTGAAACAAGTGTTCAAGATGTAAAGGAGTTCACTAAAAATTAAATGAGGGAGTCATAAGAACAGTCCAACTACTGTTTAGAGAAGGAATTAATTAATGAAAGCAAGAGGCCAGCGACCCATGTTAAGGCTGACAAGCACTTCCCGTTGGGCAAGACTGAGGCTGTGCCACCCTCCTCCCCTCATCTGGGTGCTGGGTGCTGACATGGAGGCGAATGCTTCCCTAGGTTGCTCTTTGCAGATCACAGTTTCAAATCAAGAACTTAGCTTGACTGTCTGACATCTTGTCAAATGAATCCTAACTGGTGGCCATATTCAATGCCCTTCAGCCAGAGCTTCAAACATCAGGGTAGAATTATGGGAACTGGCCCACTTTCCCAGGGTTAAATCTCCTCCCACGTAAAGGCATGTTCTCCGTCAGCGGAGCTGCGTAAGCTGGTGACACAGTTAAACACTGCTACAGTTCTGATGTGAGGTGAAATATTGACTTACGAGTACAGTGCTTTCCCACTAAAAACTCTCCTAGACGCTTTCTAATTTGGTGCGTCAGGAAAACCAAGGAAACAGGCATCTGGCTTTGATGCTGTCGTTAAATAAGTCCCAGGAAGGAACATATTACTTTTGAAATTATTAGACCTTAGTGGCACTAACTTCTCCTTGCGCTTTTTTCCCTTGCCATAGTCTAGCATTTTTCTTTAAAAATAACTGCTTTCCTTTGTTACAGAGCACTCAGCAGATGGCAGCGCCTGGACGCCGGTGGTTCCCCTTTGTCGTGAGATTATTGGCATCACGTCATCCAGAAAGTGTTCACTGAATAAAGGAAGCCAAAAGCGTCACAAGACCATCTTTCAGAGCTAGTCGTTCTTACAGTGGCAGTCTAACGCAAAGCCTGGAGGACTGGACATCCACAGAAACCCGTCCCTGAGGGAGCAGGCGGGGTGGCGGGAGTGCCGGGTGCCGGAGGATGCCTGCCTCCCTGCCGAGAGCCGGGCCCTGGTCCCCAGGCGGAGGCAGGCTCTGGAGCCAGTGGGAGGGCCTTCGGGTCTGTGCTTGTCCCGGGCACCTCAAGTCCAAGTTTCCGTGGACTGCCCCCAGGAATAGAGGGACAAAGCCAGGACCTGTTCTGCTAGAAGATTCGCTGAGAGACTAGAGAACAGCTGGAGGAGGGGCGTTGCTTCCAGCCAGGAGGGAGAGGGACACGGGAAGGGGAGGCCCGCTGCACTCTGCTCCCCTCTCACCTTAGTGCTGGCACTGAGGGACTCACTTTCTTTTTATTCCCCAAGTTATCCACGCATTCTTTCCATCAGGTTGTTCTAGCTTGATGTGGAATACCTTTACTGAAGTCAAACCCATGTCAAAATATCAAGGGCAATTGCAATTTAGAAAATGACCTTAGTTGCCCACAAAAAGCAGTCAGTATGTGAATATCTGTGCATCTACAGTCACTCCAGAGGACTTGCTTTCACAGCAGTTGCACAATAACCTGCCTCTCTGCTTCATCACCAGCACCCTGCTCTTGGGGAATCACAGACGCACTGAGCCGGGCCTTGTCTGGTGCTAAAGCTGCCCATCTCCTCGCTTTGCCGTCATACCCTAACAGATGACCCTCCAGAACCACCAGGATCGCTAAGAATGACGTGCAAGTTTCTAAAAACCAAATTCACAAACCCCAAGCAATGGCCACAAATGGGGTTTTATTTTAATTTTCCAATACTTGAAAACAACCCCAAATAGGAGACGTAAAGTACTCATTTCAAGGAATGGCCGCTCACCAGAATAGTGTCCAGCTTCCCAAACAACAACACTGAGGAGGCCAACGTTCACTCCAAACGCAAAAACTTTGTGTTATATTTTTAAAGCGATTTCCTTAATTTATATTATAACCAAATAATGTTTTATTAATGGAGAGCTGTTTCTGACAGCACACAAACCACTTATAGAAGATGCCAGCCGTTGAAATAGTAAAGTTAATATTTTCTCTCTTAAGCACTTGAAGAAATCAAAGTAGATGTTGTGATTTGCAATTTTAATTAGATTCAGTTGAAGCATACCCATAGCCTTCAGCCCTAGCTTCCTGAGGACAGCTGCAAGCCGAGAGCAAATGGCCCTGCACACAGCTCTCAGAGGCAGGGCTCTGGATGGGCCGCTCTGCCTCCCCCTCACCCCAAACCCACGCGGGCTCTCCTGCCTGGGCCCCTGTGCTGGTCCCCCGCACAGACAGCTCCAGCCAGGCGCCCACGTCCAGGTCTCTGCGGCTTCCCTCACTGTCCTCACTTTATGTGAGCCCCTCCCTGGCCCCCCGGCCCCAGGCCTCCTCCTTGTCTTCCTCTTTGATGAGAAGATTCCGGTCCTGTTCTCTCAGCAAACGTCTTGTATGCATCACGGAGCAGTCACCGTCTGCACACGAGGCCCCAGCCCTCACCCGTCTTGCGGCTGGACGCCTGCGTCCTGGTCCGCACCCCACCACGCCTCTCCCCATGTCTGTCAACACCTGCTTTGCCTGTCTGAGAGTCCTGTGTTGGGTGCACAAACCTTCACAGACATCACGGCCTCTCGTTGGACTGACCCTCTGTCACACAGTAGCGCTTTCGTCTCTGCTCACCATGTTGGCTAAGGCCCTCGGCCCGAGCTTCTGCACAGCCCCCGTCGCGTCTGACACCTTCACTCTCTTCACGTATTTTGTCGTCCCTGTTCCCTGCTGGAGTGTGAGCCCCACGCCCGCAGGGAGTTCCGTTCTGTTCCTGCTGCATCTCCAGCACCAGGAAAGCACAGAACTCAGCAGACAGCAGGGAGTGTTCTCAGTGCACGGATAGAAGGGGGCGCCCAAGCTCTCCTGCTTCAGGCAGAAGCGCCCAGGGCCTTCGAGGCGCCTGGGGCGTCTGAGACCCAGGCCGTCAGGTGGCCTCCGAGCCTCTCAGCCGCGCCAGGATCATAGAGCAGGGGACACTCGTTAGCACTCACACCCCGCTTTGCCCACCTGTTGAATCAGGTGAACATTAGAGAAAGCTCCCTGACATCAGCAGATGTTGCCAACACCCCCCCAATAGCTCCAGGGCCAGCCCGCCAGAGCCGAAGCCCGGGGCCGGGAGCAGGCCATCGGCCGTCCGCGGCCGCCTCTCTCGGGCGCTTTCCACACCGTGTTTCTTTTTCCTCACTTCTGCTGCTTCTCCTGGCATTTTCCGTGGTGCGTGTTCACTAAGGAATGATGACGGCGGTTAGAATCAGGACGGGAGAGCGGAGGCCTGTGTGGTGACCAGGGGCCCCAAGCGACACGACAGACCCCCGGACGGGCGCCCTGGCCCAGACAGCTCCCGCTGGCGACGCGGGGCAGCCGGTGCTCTGCAGGCTCAGCCGTGAAACTGCAGTGCTGCACGCGGAGCAGCGGAGATTTGCGTGGCTTCCTCCGCCGCCCGTGGTTCAGCCGCCACCCGAGCTCTTGCCTGGCACCCCTCGAGCAGGCTCCCTCCCTTCATCTGGAGATCAAGGATGCCAAGAGCTTCCTTCTGGGGTCCCCAGAGGCATCCGCGGGGTGGGTACTGCCCTGCCCAGGGCAGTCCTGCCGACAGCGAGCCAGGAGCGCCCAGTGTCCATGAGCAACACGGGGCCCAGCCCTGCCTCTTCCCAAGGCGATCACTGCCAAGAGCACAGGGGCGGTGGCCAGGGTCAGGGTCAGGGTCAGGACGGGGCTGAGCGAGCCTTTCCACTTGTCACTGTTTCTACTCAAGAAGAGCTGAGGTTTTATTGTTCGCTTTTTTTTAAAAATTGGGTAGTTTATAAACAGAAGTAACACTGATTCACCACAAATGTGGGGCGTGTTCCAGACGATTCCGTGCTTCCGAGTCCCTGGGGACGTTTGCTCCTTGCTCCCGCAGGTGAGACCGCAGCTGGCCAGCCAGCACCGCCGCCTCCTCCGAGAGCCCACGCAGCAGCGTGAAACTGACCCAGTGCCCCCGCCGCCAGAGCTAAAGCAGAAGCGCGCGTTCTGAAGGGACAAGACGCCGCTGCGCAGAGCACGCGCTCGGACACCTGCCTCATGGAGGAGCTGCCGCGGGCACCTCCCGGCCAGCCCTCTGGCTTCCCTTGTCTCGTTTATTATTACTAACCGTTTCAAAAACACTTCGGAGATTTTCAAGAAAGAGGTAGATTGTGATCTCTGCGTCGAGTGTGGTCCAGCAGAGAGGCCCACTGGCTTTTTAAAGGTCCCAGAGTGACATGGTTCGTCTTAACTGATATTTTCCTTTTAAAAACAACGGTCCTTTTGGGGAGCGCCCAGAAAGGATATTAAGGATTATGTTTGAATAAAAACACTGGAACTTGCTTTCCTGTGTCCCTTCTTTTTCAGGGAAAAAATCCTCTTGGAATGTGGAAAAGAAATGAGTTTGAGCATGCTAAATCCAGATCCCCCTCCCTGACCAGCCCTCGTCACAGGTCAGCACAAGAGCAGAAACCCTGGGATGCTCACCTTCCTCCAGGAGTGGGACCCTGCGTGAGACAGGCGGCTGGTCTGCAGCTCGGGTCCTCCTCTGAAAACAAGGGCTCACAGGTGGTCCAGAGAGCTCCCCGAGGGGCCTTCCGGGGACCCCTGGCCCCCAGTTCCTCTAGCCACAGCTGAAGAGCCTCTGACTGTTCAGACTCGCCCTGTGCGTGGGTGTCCCCAGTCGCTCAGCCGTGTCTGACTCTTTACGACCCCAGAACTGTAGCCCACCAGGCTCCTCTGTCTGTGGGACTCTCCAGGCAGGAATACTGGAGTGGGCTGCCATGCCCTCCTCCAGGGCACCTTCCTGACCCGGGGATGGGACCCGCATCTGTTATGCCTCCCGCCTTCGGGAGGCAGGTTCTCTGCCACTGGTGCCACCTGGGAAGCGCTCAGACTCTCCCTAAGTGGCCCCAGGTGCCCGGCTTTGCTGTGTTCTCCTAACGTGACGCTTACTGGACTGGCCGAACCCACCCCTGTCTGAGAATAACCCCCCGCTTCATACTTGATTCTCTTCAAACCCTAAAGTCTCCCACCATCCCCCCAAATGACCGTGAACCAGTGTATTTCAGGACAGCCAAGCCCCGGCTCAGTGACCCACGCGAGTCTGTGGTTCAGCCCAGACTTGCCTGAGACCACTCGCGGAGTGCCCTCTCAGTGTGACAGCCGGGGCCACAGGCAGCCTCGATCGTGGTAGGGAAAAGCAGGTAGTTGCGAGGGGTATTGCCTTCCAACACTGCCCACCGCCCACCCCCCAAACAACACACAGGTGTCAGCGGTCTCCTGGGAACCGCTGAGAAGCTGACTTCTCTACCTGGCGTAAGTACTTCTCCTGAATTCTTGTACTAACTGAATCGTTTCACATATTAAAAATGTAATAAGTGCCCCCAGTTATGGAGAATTTTACAGCTAAAATGTAGAAATACCACAGTCAGAATATTTTATGAAAGAGCCAAAACACGTGGTAAATTAAGATTGATTTGCGTGAAACTTTGCAGATGCCCAGATAATATAAAAAGGAAACACACTTTGCTTGAACCGCGTGGCTGTTTCATTCGGGTGTCCCGTCTGCCTCGACTCCTGCTTCTGATCTAACACCTGTAAATGGCCATGGAAATTGTGCATAAAACGTGTGTTTCATATTGCAGAGGTAGGAAGTTCAAGCTGTATGAGAGCTTGAATTTTATTAGAGTTCCTTACTCACACCTTTGCCCAGTCTTGAGAATGAGGTCAATCATTTCGATCACTTTTTGTAACTGCGAGGGTTTGGCAGGAGTTCCCCAAACAGTCAGCAAGCTGGGAGACGTTGCTGACATGAAGCACAGCCCAGAGGTGAACCAGACGAATCTGAACTTTATAGTCAATTTAATCTACTTTTAAATTAATTTCTTGAACAAACAGAAAAATTGGAGAAGCCCCCTGGTGGCTCCTGGAGTCAAGGGGCCGGACGAGGTAAGGCAGACAGTCTGGCCCCACGACCCCCAGGCAGCGGGGGCTCTGTGCTTTCTGGGGTCGTCCCAGCTTCCCTCCTTCCATGGTGGGACTCGATCCACTGCGGCAAGCCTCCGAAAGCTAAGGCGTCGGTCAGAGCAGCTCCTTCCCAGGCCGCCACTGTGCGCATCCCTCTGGCCGTGGACTCGGCCGGAGTCTCCTAGCCAGAGAGCTGGGCCACGGCTGTCCCGGCCGACGTGCTGCGTCTCCTCCAGCCTCTTGTCTGGGCCCCCCTCTCTCCTCCCTCTCCGTCTCTCCATCTGTGTCTCTCTCCGTCTCTCTGTCTCTCTCTGTGTCCCTCGGTTTCTCTCTCCGGCTCTGTGACTCTCAGTCTTTCTGTCTCTCTGTTCTTGTCTCTTCATGTCTCTCCTAGTCTCTCTCTCATCTCTGTCTCTCTGTCTGCATATCTCCATCTCAGGAGGATGGCGCCCAGTCCCCACGACAGTGTCTAGGAGAAAAGTACAGCCTGGGTCTGGAGGAAAGGGAAGCGGCCTGAATCCTCACCAGCAGCCACAGGCGGGAAGGGGCGCCTCGGTCCTCACGTCTCAGGCTCAGCCGCGCAGGGACAATCACCCAAGAATGCCCCTGGCGACTCCCAGACATGCTGCCCTTGTTTTTAATGCAAGAAATTCCCCACGATTTTCTATCTAGAAACAAATGAGAGCCTTCTGAGTGCAGGCGCCCGTGGCCCTGCAGGTCTCCCCGGCGCGCGGGCCTGCCTGCCCAGCTGCTCAGCCACAGCCTCAGTCGCAGGGCGTCACGGGCACAGGGAGCAGTGCCACAGTGACCTTTGTGCAGAGCTCCTGGGGCCAAACTTTCAGCATCTCCTTTCTAAACTGACTGAATCTATTGCCAGGCTTCAGTAATACGTGAACTGTGAACTTCCAACGTTCAAGCCAGTTTTAGAAAAGGCAGAGGAACAAGAGATCAAATTGCCAACATCCGCCGGATCATCGAAAAAGCAAGAGAGTTCCAGAAAAAAAAACCAACTATTTCTGCTTTATTGACTGTGCCAAAGCCTTTGACTGTGTGGATCACAATAAACTCTGGAAAATTCTAAGAGAGATGGGCATACTAGACCACCTGACCTGCTTCTTGAGAAATCTGTATGCAGGTCAGGAAGCAACAGTTAGAACTGGACATGGAACAACAGACTGGTTCCAAATAGGAAAAGGAGTATGTCAAGGCTGTATATTGTCACCCTGCTTATTTAACTTCTATGCAGAGTACATCATGAGAAATACTAGGCTGGAGGAAGCACCAGCTGGAATCAAGATTACCAGGAGAAATATCAGTAACCTCAGATAAGCAGATGACACCACTCTTATGGCAGAAAGTGAAGAGGAACTAAAAAGCCTCTTGATCACAGTGAAAGAGGAGAGTGAAAACGTTGGCTTCAAGCTCAACATTCAGAAAACAAAGATCATGGCATCTGGTCCCATCACTTCATGGGAAATAGATGGGGAAACAGTGAAAACAGTGTCAGACTTTATTTTGGGGGGCTCCAAAATCACTGCAGATGGTGATTGTAGCCATGAAATTAAAAAAAGCTTACTCCTTGGAAGGAAAGTTATGACCAACCTAGATAGCATACCAAAACAAGCATTACTTTGTCAACAAAGGTCTGTCTAGTCAAGGCTATGGTTTTTCCAGTGGTCCTGTATGGATGTGAGAGGTGGACTGTAAGAAAGTTGAGCGCCGAAGAATTGATGCTTTTGAACTGTGGTGTTGGAAAAGACTCTTGAGAGTCCCTTGGACAGCAAGGAGATCCAACCAGTCCATCCTAAAGGAGATCAGTCCTGAATACTCTTTGGAAGGACTGATGCTGAAGCTGAAACTCTGGTACTTTGGCCATCGGATGCAAAGAGCTGACTCATTTGAAAAGACCCTGATGCTGGGAAAGATTGGGGGCAGGAGGAGAAGGGGACGAGCGAGGATGAGGTGGTTGGATGGCATCACCCACTCAATGGACATGAGTTTGGGTGCGCTCTGGGTGTTGGTGATGGACAGTGAGGCCTGGAGTGCTCCGGTTCATGGGGTGAACTGAATTGCTGAACTTGAACTAGAGTCTAACTATCTGAAAAACTCCACTGCCTGCTGCAGCAGCTCCATAAGCTCTGTTTGGTGTGAAAACACTCAAATCTTCTGGCGCCTCCAGCAGTGGACAGGTGAGCTCTGACCGGGACAGACAGGTGGGCATCAGAGCCTTGGAGACAGGGTGACCCCAGAACGTTAGGCTGTGCAGCTCTTCCTCCTCCATAAATGCAGACTTCTCATTCTTTCTTAATTTAAAAGAATGCTCTTTATCTAAAGAGCAAAATGATAACTATTATTTTTAAATTGACTTTTTACAATCAAAGAAATAAAAGCAGAAATCTAACCAGTTGCTACCTTTTCCCCATTGCCACATGAATCTAGGCCTTCATTTTCAAACCTCCCTTCTGCTAGCAGTTTGTGGCGAATGTCTGGGCTGCCCAACCCACCGCGCAGGGAGTGGGCAAAGTTCCTGCAGCTTCAGAGGTTGGCGGGACGCTCTCGGGTGCTGGGCAAGGACATCGGGAGACCCTGACGCGGGAACCTGGATCCCCAGCAGAAAGTGACTGTTTCACTCCGTTTATTTTGAGTTTCCACTGCCTGTTAGTTGCTCAGCTTCAGTAACAGCCCTAATTTGTGTGTTATACTCTGTTTATTGAGCTTTACTATTGACAACAACCTAGACTCACACACTACTTAACTAAGAAAAGTCTGAACAAAATGAACAAGTCGCAGGACAGGTCCGTGCACTAACTGGATAATTACGCACCACTCCTTGAAACTGCCGCACACCACACACCACACACCACCACCACCCCCCCACCAGTCACCAGAACCCCCTGCTGGGCGCCAGTAACACAGCAGAGCTCTGGCTCAACTGCGGGACAAGAAGTCCCGAGGGTCACTGTGATCCACTTATAAATTATAATTTCCCTCTGTGTGGAAGAAAATATTCAAGACCTATATCATTCACATACTTAGCAATGAAAACAACTTATTTTTGCCCTACTTTCTCAAATTGCTTGGAGGTGAAAAAATGTTAAACGGATAATATCTTTCAACACTGAATTGATTTCTCAGCTTAATTTAAACATGGAAATTAGGTGCCAGATGGCACAATCAACATGTTCTGTTGAAAGATTGCAATTTTATTCCTATAAGAAAAAATAAAATAAGCGTTTTTCCACGTGGTCTACTCAGCAGGAAGGAAATTTTATACACTCTGCCTCCGACAATGCCATCTTTGACAAGAAAAATGACAATAGCTTTGAATGTATGAACGCAGCCCTTTGTTCCACCCTGCTGCAGGCCCACACGGGAGGAAAAGGAGCGAAGAGAATCATCGTGAATGCAGTAAAACTTATCTTAGCGCCGCTGGACATTTAAAGGCTTTCAGAAAAGCATTTCATTTCCAATCATGTCATAACTGTGTTTCACTCAATATCCTGAGCCTCATGCTATAAAACTGGAATATGCCCTGGCGCTCCCCTCTCCTGGAAGGTTGTCCAGAGATCTCCGAGTCTTGGGAGAGATGGGAACTGCCTGTTTTCACAACCCATCCCATTTTATGTGACATTCCCTCTCCTGCACGACCATAAAGCGCTTGGCCGAGGAGCTCAGTCATGAGCTAAAGAGAAAAGCACGATGTTTACGGAGAGTGACGTGTACAGTTCACGGTGCAAACATCTGAGTGTGAAGAGAGGTGGGTCGGGGGAGAGGAGGCAGGCCCAGCCCAGTGACTGACGGGCGACCGTGTTCCCGTGGGGGGAGCAGCCCTCTTCCACGCAGATCAGCTATTGCTCGGGACGACACGCTGCTTCTGCTTACCGTGAACAAGCACTTAATATCAGAGCACATCCTGAGATGGAACGTGTCCAGTAAAGCAGCCACCTCTCAGGCTACACGTTACGGGGTCCATCGGCACTCATAAGGGGCAAGTTCTTCTTTCAGCTCCAGGTTGAGGCTGTTCCCTCCAATCTTTAAAACGCCCGTATCTTGATGCCTCATCAACTCTAGGCACCTCTGGCCCAAAAATGACACCCTGCTTAGCAGTATTTCGCTAAAATATGTTTTCCAATCTCCTCATATAAAGATAACTATTGAAGATGCACTCACTTATCATATAAAACACATCTCAGAAGAAGCATGTTCTGTTTATTCAGGCATCTAAATCTTACTCTGGAGTTTCCATTTCCCATCATTCTCATGGCTACACACTCATCGCCACACTCTCTCACACAGGGCTGCACGATAGCCCGTCTTCTTTGCAGCTTACTAGGTGCCAAACAGACCACTATTTACACCTGGTTCGAAGATGACAAATCGCACCAGCTGACACATTAATCACTCCGTACCTGCGATGTTACAAGTTCTGCAGGTCTGGGGTCAAGTATAAATTTTCTAGGTCTTCCAACCATATTTCTATCCCCACATCAGTGAAAATAGTATGAATCAAGGAAGTTTATTTTCAACTGGTTGCTTCTTAGCTTACATTCTAGAATAAGTAGCCCAAGTAAGTGGAACGTGGGGAGGAGGGAGCAACTTTTATTTATCAAACAAAGTGACAGGAGAGCCGCACTCTAGGAAGTCAGCAGCATGAGGAAGGGCGAGGTGCAGAGGCCGCGGGCCAAGCCGGACCAGGGCGCCTTTCCAGAAGGAGGCCGCCGCGGCGCTGCTGTTGAAGGCAGGGCAGTGTCGAGGGTCCGGCTCATCAGAAGTCACTGCTTGGGAGTTAGGCTGTGAGGTGAGTCTGAGCCCAAGTAGCCAGGTTTGGGGTGTGAACTCGCATGGGAAAAGCGGCAACAGAGAGTCTTCTGCAGGATTTAGGGCAATCACTCTCCATCTTTCTCTCTTGGAAGGAAGAGAGAATGGCTGCCGCTTCGTTGCAGCTCCACCTCGGTTCTTTAAGCACGGTGGTGTTTCTCAGATCTTTGGGTCACTTTTGCACGCTACTTACTTTGCGTCTGAATGACATTGAGTGGTCTGTGTCCTAGTGCGAACTCTTCCCCAGGGCAGAGCCTGAAAGACTTGGGTGCAGTGAGGGCTGAGAGAGAAAGAAAGCGGAGGCGGGCACAGGGTGCTGAGCTGGCTGTGCGGATGGAGCTGAGTTCTGCTGAGATCCAACTGGACACCGGCTCAGCAGAAGTGCCCTCTTGAAGGAAGCCTTACCTTAACGACCTTTCCTTAACGATCCTTCACAGACACTCCAGGAAACTGAGGGTGGGGCACAGCCCTGGGGGGTTTCTGGTGATGACCTCAGTCTGAGACTCTGCAAAGGGCACTTTCCTGCTGCAGAGACAAGGATGGGGGCTAGCGCTGGGGCTGTGCCACCCTCATTTCCACAGGGTCTCAGGTCAGACAGGGCTCCATATGAGGGGGCGCCCACCTCAGAAAGGCTGGCCTGGGCCCTGGAGAAACAGTGACCACCTGAGCAGCAGATGCCCATCATCTATGATCTGGATTCGGGTGCAGAGCCGCCAGTGGCTCCGAAAACCCTGCAGGACAGTGGCTAGAACTTCAAGTGTGAGGATCAGTTCTGTGGTTCTGGACTGACCTGTGCTTTCACATGAGAAAGACCCACAGCTGTAGAGGAAACCACAAAGGTCTGGGAACGGCAGGCAGAGGTAAACAGAGCCGCAGAGCATTCTGCACATCATCACAAGGAACCACAGAAAAACATCGAGGGGAAAATTCATCCCCTGGCTGGAAACTTCAGTTGCTCAGTTCAGTTGCTCAGATATGTCCAACTCTTTGCGACCCCATGGACTGCAGCACGCCAGGCCTCCCTGTCCCTCACCATCTCCCAGAACTTGCTCGAACTCATGTCCATCGAGTTGGTGATGCCATCCAACCATCTCATCCTCTGTTGTCCCCTTCTCCTCCCATCTTCAGTCTTTCCCAGCATCAAGGTCTTTTTCAATGAGTCAGTTCTTCGCATCGGGTGCCCAGAGTATTAGAACTTCAGCTTCAGCTTCAGTCCTTCCAATAAATATTCAGGGCTGGGAACTTACTGACTGTTTAAAGTCAGGGAGCGGACTGCTCAGAAGGGGAAGGGGGCCTCCGAAGTTTCAGTTCCACAAAGAAATAGCAGTTGACACCTATATTTTTATTTCCCATTAAGGCCAGTTAAGAACATAATATAGCAGAGGGGTTATTTCAGAACATGGCATTGTTTCACTTTGGATTTGGATCCCATTTTTACATCTCTACAGACATTAGGATGGGATGCACCTTTGCAAACTTTGAAAAATACTGAAGCTTTGTTAACAGATGTGCTTTTGCAGGAGAAATATTCAAATAAAGAGAAATTTTACTTCTCCAGCTTCAGCGTTTGGCATCACCACCAAGCCCACCACCTGGCAGACAGTGGCCGGAGTGAGAGGCGGCTGCCGGGAGGAAGGTCTGCTCAGGGTCCTCCCAGGACCCTTAGACTCCCTCTGGTGGCAGCTGCTCCAGAGCCAGGGAACAGGGCGTCTCAGAACTCCGCAAACAGAACTTAAGGTGGACTTTCAAGTCCCCAGACAGCTCCTTGGCTAATGCCTGACCCCTCTGAGACAAAAGGGTCACTGCACTGGAAATACAGGGACAGGGCTTTACTCTGTGGCAAACTCTAGTGCAGCATTTGCTTAACCGTTCTTTAAACGAGTCCTTAATATTATAATTTTAATGTCAATACTTAGACATCCTATCAGAGTCAGTGTTTAATATTCAAAGCGCAGAAAGACAAAAGTTAATTCTTTAATTATGAATTGTCTGCTCTACAAAAATTAGGAAGACAAAAACTGTATATCTTTGCAAAGGTTTAGAACATTTAAAATTAGGAGAAACTTCAATTCTCTGACTTCAGTTTCTTTTTTTCTCCTTATTTTAATGTTTTATATTTAATTCATTTTATTTTTAAAAATTTATTCATTTTAATTGGAAGCTAATTACTTTACAATATTGTGGCGGTTTTTCCCATACATTGACATGAATCAGCCGTGGATGTCCATGTGTTCCCCATCCTGAAGCCCCCTCCCACCCCCCTCTCCATCCCATCCCTCAGGGTCATCCCAGTGCACCAGCCCTGAGCACCCTGCCTCATGCATCAAACCTAGACTGGTGATCTGTTTCACATATGATAATATACATGTTTCAGTGCTATTCTCTGAAGTCAAAATCAATATAGTGAAAATGAGTATACTACACAAAGCAATCTATAGATTCAATGCAATCCCTATCTAGCTACCAACGGTATTTTTCAGAGAACTGGGACAAATAATTTCACAATTTGTATGGAAATACAAAAAACCTTGAATAGCCAAAGTAATCTTGAGAAAGAAGAGTGGACCTGGAGGAATCAACCTGCCTGGCCTCAGTTTCTTCGGCACTGTTGTTTAAGCGCCAAAGCCCTCCGTCCAGACCACCCTGGGACGAAGCCTTTTCCCACAGCCAGGCCCTCTGAGCACAGCTGTCCCCTCCAGCCGCCCGGGCCTCTTCCTCACCCCCTGCCCCCTTCTCTCTTCAACGCACGCTAGCTTGTGCTGCTTTCCATCCCGTGATCGGCTGGGCTGGCCCTGATCCAACGCACCTCTACCTTCCTCTGGCCACATCCGGTGCTCCCTCGATGCCCTTCCTACTTCCTAAGGGGGTCTGGGCCCCTCTAACCCCCAAGTCATGAACCTCCACCTGCTGCCGACTGCGAACAGAAGGAAACAGAGTCGCCAAGGCCAGTAAGACGCTGG
>SJYC01115139.1:0-25444 GCA_006408675.1 Madoqua kirkii | reverse complement strand
TCATACCCACACACACACATGCCCCCCAACCCCTCACACGTGCCCCCGCTGCATCGCCTTCTAAACCTCCAGGCACCCGCCCCGTCTTACATCCTCTCGCCAGCTGCTGTGGGGGTGCTCCACCAGCAGAACGTGCGCTCATCCCGGTCTAGGGTCTCTACGTGTTCAGCCGCCACCAGGTTTGGGTGTCAAGTGCTCCTGACGTGGGCTGTTCAGTGAAGCAAACAACGAAGGAGTCGATGGTGTGGTGAGCTGCTCGGGACTGTGCCGGTCACCCCGCTGGACCCTCTGTGTCCAGGGCCTGGGCCTGGACCCTGCCCACCTCGGCTCCACATCCCTGGCACCAGGCGGGCCTGCCACTCCTGCTCGCCTCCTGGCTGTGGTCCCAGAGGCAAACGAAGGAGGAGTGGAGACAAACACGGAGGCGATGCCAACGCCTAGGAAAGAGCCGAGCGCCTGAGACACGGCGCCAGGAGAGCGAATGCACCAGAGACAGTGCGGCAGTGGGGCTGGCGTCGTGGTGAGAAGCTGGGAGGGCCCTCAGCAGTGGGGCTGCAGCAAGCGCCCGGACAGGGCTGCTCCAGCCAGCCATGCGCTCCCCCAGTTCCGAGGCTAGGGCTGGGACCAGGCGTCCTGCTTCCTTCTGAGGCCGCCTCTCTCCTGGACTTGCCGGAGGCCACGTCTCACAGTGTGCGTCTGTGTATGGACAGCAGTCCCTGGGGATTAGGGCCCCACCAGTGACCTCCTCTAACCTTAATTGCCTCCTGAAAGGTCCATCTCCAAATACCACCACACTGGGGTGAGGCTTCAACATGAATTTGTGGGAAACATGATTCAGTCCATAAAAGGAAGAAGACTCATTTAGATTAATAGGCATTTATAATGATTTCCAAAATGATATGAGCTCCCTGATATTCTTCATTGCTACAGATGTCTTATTCATTTATATATTAAGGAGATTCAGTTCAGTTCAGCTTAGTCGTGTCTGACTCTTTGCAACCCCATGGACTGCAGCATGCTGGGCTTCCTTGTCTATCACCAACTCCTGGAGTTTACTCAAACTCATGTCCATTGAGTCAGTGATACCATCCAGCCATCTCATCCTCTGTCGTCCCCTTCTCCTCCTGCCCTCTATCTTTCCCAGCATTAGGGTCTTCTCCAGTGAGTCAGTTCTTCACATCAGGTGGCCAAAGTATTGAAGCTTCAGCTTCAGCATCAGTCCTTCCAATGAATATTCAGGACTCACTTCCTTTAGGATGGACTCGTTGGATCTCCTTGCAGTCCAAGGGACACTCAAGAGTCTTCTCCAACACCACAGTTTAACAGTATCAGTTCTTCGGTGCTCAGCTTTCTTTATAGTCCAACTTTCACATCTATACATGACTACTGGAAAAATTAGGACATATGGCCATTTTAAAGGACAGGAAAACCTTCTGTTACTTGAAGAGCACAATCTATAGATTAGCTTTAGAACATAGGATCCTTCAGCTTCCAAACAACACCTGCAAACCTCTTTGAGCCAGTTTCTGTGTCATTTGGATAAATGTGTCCAGCGCTTCACTCCTGAAGCACTTGAACCATCACTGCTGCCTCTCAATTCTTCTTGGAAATATTGGGAAGTGCTGAGAACACCATGGTCCCTACAGAAGTGCCAGCTGAAGGCTGAGTGTGGGAAGACTGGCGCTTGCGCACCCCAGGTGGGACGACATGAGTGGCGGAACCAGGGTGCCGACCCCAGGCTCCCCTGCACCTCGTCTACTCCTCCCGCAGAGCACACACAGGCCACTTCCGACCTCATGGTAGCCCCTCCTGCCCCACTCCAAGAGCTGCATGTACCGCACTCCACTGCACCGACTGCTGGGGGAGAGTCAACACAGCCAAGCACGCCTCTCCCCTGCAGCCCGAGGGCCCTCCTGCCCCTCTCCCGGCACCGCCATTTCCAAGCTGCTCCCTGCTCTCAATTGTCCTCAGGACTCTTGCTCTCAAGACCACGTCTGTGTCTCTAGCTCTGCCCTTGCCCAGCCACTCCGGCTTAGCCTTCATCCACGCAACACCTTCAAGCAGGGTTCCTGATGGTCCCCTCCAGGCGTCTCCATCACCACCCTTGGCACTGAACTCACTGTTAACGCTGATAGTAATACCCACTAACAGATATATGCCTGTTAGAGGCAAATCCTGCTCTCAAGAGGAAACCTGCTCTTTTTTAAGGTTCTCCATGTTCCGCTCTGGGCTTCCTTTGTGCCCTAGTTTCTTAGGAAAGTTCCTTCTGTAGATGGAAGGAGCACATCACAGGACACGGTCCCAGCTATGCTCCCATCGCAGAGCTCCCACCGGTCGGACCACGGACGCTGCGCGTCTGCACCTCAGCAACCTTGCCCCACTCCCACGAGAGCCAAGCTTCCTTCCCTTAGAGGGTCAGCCGATGGAGAGAATTCCCACAGCTCCACACCCAGGGAAGAGCGCCCCCAGGAGATGCCGCCTCTCAGCACTGCAGCGGGAGTGTCTAAACACAGGCAGGCTTCGCCGCAGATGCAGGGGGTCTGCGATCCTCGGTGCACTCTCCCAGCCCACCTCCACCCCACTTCCAGCCCTGGAAGGCGCTCTGCGGCCACCCTGTCCCAAGTCGGTGGGCACGGGGTGGTGGCTGTGAACACGTGCATCCCTCCATCCCAGCTGAGGGGGCGTCTCTGTTGACGGGCTCAGGCGAGCGGCTCAGTTTCACTGCCGTCAGGACTCCGGGTAAACACGCTTGACTGATTAATGATAACAGCTCTTAAACCCCACAAACGTTCCCAGTACCCAGAAATGTTTATTTTTTATACTAAATTAAATTCATTTTTCCTCTCACTCCCTCTAAGGAAAACGGTGACAAATTCAAGCCCAGAGTGGCCTGCTCCCCTGGAGGTGGCCCTCTGCCATGACCTCTAAGCAGGCTCTGGTTTGGGTTTGTCTTTCAACAGGAGGCGGGGGAGTGGGGCTGAAGGGCAGGAAAAGGGAAGTCCTGGGCAGCGCCCTGAGCCCACCTCTCGAGCAAGAAGGAACTTGATGAGTATTTCGTATTTACCACGTACGTGATGAATAATTACTTAGACGGAAAAGAAGGAGCAACTGCCTTGTGCCAGACTCCATGATGCTGGAAACAGAAGACACGGTCTCCACGGCTGACGACTGGAGGGCTCACGCGCCCAGAGCACCGCCAGGCGGAACCTGGGCTTCGCACGCGTCTTGGGCCCCAAAGCCCGTCTCCGTCTCTGCACGTTGCTCCGCGCCGCCTCCAGCGAGCGGGCGGCAGTGCACTCCGACTTCTTGGTGGCCGTTTCACTCACGTGAATCATTCTGGTCTGGTCACTTTTCTGCCAAGAAATGTGTTGCCTCTTGGAGGTCTGTATTGGACCAGACAGTCTTTGTGGTTCTTTCCATGTTGACCCAACCTGGCAGTTCCCACCAGCTGCCCACTGACCAGCAGACAGATGCACTCGGACAAGCACATTTCTCCAAGAACTGCCTGCCCTGCATGCCAAGCCTCTGTCTCTGGACCCACGGACATACTCAGCTCCTCTGGGAGCTGAGACAGGACAAGAAATTCAGATTTGGGGGAACATCATTTTAAAACACTGAGCTGAAAAAAAGCCAAGCTGTGTCAGTCAATTTTTAAGGACAATCAGACATTCATTGCTTTTTTAAGGTTTTTTTTTTTTTAATTTTAGTCATTGATGAAATTGTAAAGGCACATACAGTTCCATATAAAATAGGAATATATACAGCTTAGTTGTGAATTATGATCTTCATGGAAAGAAGACACGTGACTTGCTGCTCAGGAAAAGTCATTGTAAATGTGGGGCAAATCTTGACGTCTCTTTTTTTCCACACGTTAAGCACAGCCCTGGATTTCCTTCGCTTCTTAAAGTGTGACTATTTCCTATGTTATGTTTACAGGAGGAAGGCCGGCAAGTTGGACTGGCTGCTCTTCGCTGAGCGCCCAGGTTCAGGAGCGTGGCTGGGCCAGACACTGCCCGGTGCTGAGCGCCCTGCGCTGCGCAGACACGGGGGGACGACGCGAGAGCAGGATGCGAGCCGAGCTGCCCGCAGTTTCCGGGAGAGGCAGACTGCACTTCGTCCCTTGACTCCCACCTAAACCAACGAACACTTGCCCTGATGCAGTAGAGACGGATTCTTTGAGTTTAAGGCTCACTCCGGAAGGATTCAGGCCTTCCTCCAGGGCCTGGGTTCAACACCGTGAACCCATGAGCTTGGAATGCCGGGTTCCTGCTCATTCCTCAGAGCCCAGCAGAAAAGCCACCTCCTCCAAGAGGGCGCTCTGTGCAGGCTTCCTGCTACCTTAGCCACAGACCATCCTCTGCCGGGCATGGCAGCCTTTTCTGGCGTTTGCCTGCAGGACACACGGCCCTGGTGGAGACGACCTGCAGCCACCAAAGGCAGAGAGTTCTCCCGCTCCTGCCTTCTAGAGACCCTCCTCTCGTGGCGCCTAGCTGCGGCCTCTGGCATCCGGTCAGATGAGGTCCCTGAGGCCGGGGGCCTGGGCCTCTGCCCTCCTCAGGCCCACTGTTTGAACTTAGTGTGAAGAACTGGGACAGTGGCGTAGAGAATCCCGGTCCCGGTGAAGCAGTGCAGAGGACGGGACCTCGGCAGCCTTTGCAGCAGCACCATGTCGCCTGGGCAGCGCTCTGCTGCCGAAACAACCTCGGACCCTCAGAGCTGACGATGGCAGCGCTTCTCTCTGGCTCTTGGGGTCCCCATCCTGGCCGAGGCTCTGCTCCACCCAGTCCTTCTCCCAGGACCCGGACTGAGGAAGCCGTCTTCATCCAGAGCAAGGCAGACGTCCTCCAAGACAGGGAGAAGGGGACAGCGCCGGTCGTGGCCATTCCTCCACTGCTGCCGCAGCTCCCCTGGGGAAACAAGCCCGGGAAGACCAAGCCTGGGGGATGCGGAGCCCATCGCAGGGAACGGAAGACTGTCACTCGCCACGACCTGTGAGAAGACAAGCCACCAAAGCTACTGAGGAAGAGACTAGCCCAGCAGGCTCCTGCAGAGCTTCACTGAGAACAGTCACTGTCCCGGCTCTCAGGGTCTAGGCCTCCGCTTCTTGATCCATAAAATCAGGGGGTTAGTCCACGTGGTCTTGAGTCGAGCCCGAAGACTTGCCACTTGGTTATCTGTTTCAGTGTCTTATCCAAAGGGAGACACCAATGTCATTTCTGTATTTCACTCCAAGTGTGGCGCATGAGAACATTTGCTGAATAAATAAGTTCAACCTAACGAATAACACCGGAAAAGGCGATGGCACCCCACTCCAGTACTCTTGCCTGGAAAATCCTGTGGACGGAGGAGCCTGGTAGGCTGCAGTCCATGGGATTGCACAGAGTCGGACAAGGTTGAGCGACTTCACTTTCACTTTTCACTTTAACACATTGGAGAAGGAAATGGAAACCCACTCCGGTGTTCTTGCCTGGAGAATCCCAGGGACGGAAGAGCCTGGTGGGCTGCCATCTCTGGGGCTGCACAGAGTCGGACACAACTGAAGCAGCTTAGCAGCAGCAGCAGCAGCAGCAACGAATAACACACTTCAGTGGGAATTCCTCAGATGACTTCCTTGATGGCCTCGGTCACGGCAAAGACGGGAGAGAAGATGGAGAAGACACAAGGAGGCGGCAGTCGGGGGCCTGGGGTGCCCAGCTTATGGGGACCCCCGAGGGCAGCTCCCTCCCCACAGGGCTGGACCCCAGATCTCCCCAGGGCTGGAAACTGCTTCACTTACTAAATGTGAAGGCATATATATATACACACATAGAAAGAAAAACTATTGCAAATGGAAAGAGGTTTCTTTTCTTCCCCCGTTTCTTATTTTGTGTGAGAAAACTGGGTAAAGAGCATACCACCAAACCATAAGCTTTCAATTATTGTGTAGGAAATGCTGCAGCATTGTGTGAAATGGGCATTCGTGACTTTACTGTGAAAAGGAAATGATAGCCTTTTGAACCTAACAAAATAGCTGATTTGCCAAGAAAATGTTTCCAACAAGAAGGAACTCTCCAGGAAGAAAAATAGCCAGTGCTCAGGTCTCCTTGACTCTGTGTTTGTAAAGTGATGAATAATCAGTGTTTAAAAGCTCTCCTATATTTACGATAAATGCATGGTATCCTTGCTTCAACAGTGACAAAGCATCCTTTGGATTTCATGCTTTATCCTCAGCTGCAGAGACGGGCATAGTCTTCCACCAGCCCTGATCCACCTGTGAGTTTCCTCCTTGTTTTAACAATTGTAGTCCACAGTAATGCCTCAGTTATTATTTCACCCCTTGTCGTAAGAGTAAATCCAGTGTGTAGATTCACTTTCCATCAGGGTAGTGTGAAGGTGACCCAAGGCTTTAGTGTGGATTGAAATTAAATACAAGTAGACGCACAGCACAGATAAAGCTCATCAAAATAACAGAGGCTGCTTTGGAGCTCAACCAACATCATGTGGCTGGAAAACAACCCTTTTTCTTTAACTAACTTCAACATGATGAGGTGCAAAGCTCCAAATGCCGTAGTGAAACCTGAGAAGTGAAAGAGAAAGCCGGTGAGGGAGCACAGGAGTCAGGTACAGACACACACAGCCCTGAAAGGTCTGCTGTCTGCCAGTTCTCCTGCCTTTAAACCAGTGACTGAGCGTCTCAGAAACACACTTAAGGAAAGCAAGTTCTGCAGCGGCGCTGCCTACCCCTCAGACACCTGTGCTCAGAAGAAGCTGGCCCTCGCTTTGGGGCAGGACGGGCCCCAGACCCCCGGCCCATGATGCTCCCACGGGCTGCAGGCTGTGCCTCCACGGGAGGCCACCAGTTGCCTGACACGGTGACTCACGAACATGCTCTAATTTTTACCAAGTGTCTGCAGCATGGCTGTTTCCAGCGGCTACTACTCCGTATGAGAGGGACAGTGAGAATGTTCAGGAAGCTTGGGATTTCACACATAACGCAGCAGAACTTTCAAGTGTTCCTCCACCACTACACCCACAAGCTGTGCAGCCTGGCAGCTCCCGGGCAGTGTGGGAGGCCGCCGGCAGCCCCAGCCTCAGCGCCCCCCGTGGGCGCAGTCTTCCTTGGAGGCGGGCCATCTCCACAGGCCCTGCAGCCCCTTCCAGCCTCCTGCACCGCGTCGGCGACCTTGCCTGGGGCGCTGGGACGGATCTCCTGCCACTTCCTGCATTCTGCACAAGCTCTAATTGAAAATTTGGGTGGCCTTGCTTATTTATTTTCCTGGAATGCAGTAGGTTATATTTTCATGGCATTTTCTCAGCAGTTCAGTGTTTCCATTTCAAACTAGGACAATGAGAAGAAAAGCCAGTCCCCGTCAGCAAAAGATGACTGTGCCCCATTTGGCTTTGCAGGACAGCGTTTATAAATTGCAACTAAATGTAAACCATCAGAAATGCCTGTTTTTTTCAGGAAACTAAAAAGACAAGTTGGCTTTCTCTTTTTAAAAAAAAAGAAAGAAAGAAAGAAAGAAAATCCAGTGGTGGACTCAGTTACCAGAGAAGATGAACAATAAATAGAAGGTAAAGTTCAGAACTCTTTGGTAAAATTCAGCAATTGACTGTCTATGTCTGCATCTTCGTAAGATGCTTTGGCTCAGATCCTCCGTCGACTCAGGCATGTAAGGAGGCTCCGCGGCAGTGCTAGGGCCCCTTAGAGATCACAGCCTGCTGGCATGGGCCTCTCTCTTCAGGAATATGAAGGCTGACAGTGGAAGTTTAATTTTATCGAGATGGTATCCCATGTTGTTCTAATAATCTACCACTGCTGTAAATTTTGTATTGCCTAATATTCAAAGGGGAATCTACTTCAATGAAATTGTATAAAAACACAATGTTGGCAAAAATTGAATCATACACACGGCTTAGAGAATCCACACCTTAAAACTGACTTTCCATTTCGTCCTGAATGTGTGTGTCTTTCATTTCTGAAGTGAGTGTGCACAGAGAGAGTGAATTTTCACCATCTGATACATTTTGCATGAAATATTTTAAAATCATACTTTAGCATAGCTAAAAACAAATACACATGTTAAGTAAATTAGTTAACAAAGACAAGTACTTTAATTTGACTCCCTGAAAGAATGCCAGTGGAGGGTGAAAAAATTTTCGGTTTGCGTCTTATGCAGGGCTGGCCTAGGCCGCTTTCTTACTCAGGAGAGCTGCCTTCCCACGGCCTCCACACGCTTCTGCCCCTGGTGTGATCGATGGGCACACGAGTCACATGTCAGTTCACCTCGAACAGGACATTAATAAGACCTTTCCGTGCAGCAAAACTGCCAAGGCTGCGATCTGAAAGTAAAATCTTCAAACATCTGTGTTAATTAATTTGGGCAACTGATATGGGAAATAAAAGTTTTCTGTTCATTTTAATCAAACAATCAATAACACTAAATTGTTATTCTGAGTTACTTTTTTAAAAAATGAAAAGTAGTGCTAAACTGTCAAAAAACTCAATGACAATGGCACAGATCTCACACGAAAATAAATACAGAAAGGTCTCTGGCTGCTCAGGTGATCACACTTATTAAAATTTCACTACAATTCTTAGATAGAATTCCTTTTCCATATATATTTTGTCTTAAAATTAAAGGTGCTAAAAGAGGGAAAATGTCTGCTTGGACTATGTAATATTGCTGAAGTACTGATTCTGAATATACAGATGTGAGCCGAACAACATAATTACGGTTTTTCACGTGCTACTGATTATGTATTTGAAAGTCACTCTACAAGAAATGCTGTGCCTGTAATAATGGTAACACTTCGTGTTTGCACAGCTCTTCATAAACTACAAAAGTATTTTTCAACATATGTAATTGAGGTTCAGAATAATTCTCTAAGGCTTGCTTGTTTAAAAAGCACATTAAAGTATGTGCTTTAAGAAAAGGTATTAAAGGAAAGTAAGTCTATGTTTATTAAAGATACAGACATAGTAATGGAACCAAGCATGAAAATAGGAAAATATTACAGTTTAAATAAAGAAAACACTTGACTCTGGACGGCCGTGCCAAATGTTTAATCTAGTATAGTTCGTTTGACCTTCTGAACAGCTTAGAAAACAGGCTGGCAGAACTTCACTAATTTGGTAAATTCAGATAAATTTTTAGGATTTTTTCTTTTCATTTCACTTTTAATAAAATGTTAAAAAAAATCACATTATCCATATTCATATCATTTCTTCCAGTAGTGGTCTCTTCTCATGTCTGTCTTGTTGCGTAAATTAGACCTTTAAAGAAAATAAATGCCATCGGATGCAGTCCATTAGGAGACTTGCCTTCTGCCTTTAAGTCAGAACAGACACAGGGGAAGGTAGCACTTCACTACTTGTACAAAGTCTCAAAACTGACTTATGTGCTTCTAATATTTTCCACTATCGTCTCCACTTTGCTGGAGCTAAGGATAAATTTTAGCATGGCTGATGATTTCTTCCCTAGACGTGAAATGGCAAAATATTTTAAAAATGAAATGTACTTCACAGGAGAAATGAGAACCAAACCTGCTCGTGAGCAGCCCCGCCCTGTGTCTGGCAGAGAGCTGCTGCGGCTCCCTGGGGCTGGGCTGTACGAGCGAGCGGAGCAGTCTTTACAACTTGTGCGTTGACACAGTTCACAGAGAAATTTAGAAACTGCCCAGCAGACATTAATTCTGAAAATGTCTAAACTTCTCCTGATAGACTCCCAGCCTGGGCTGAGGGTCTCTGTGACGGGGTGGCTGTTACCTGCAGTGTGGGCTCTGGGGACACAGGCGGCCGAGAGGGTCGCGCAGAACGGAAAGCTGGAAGCCGGAGAAGGAACGTCTCGTCCGGCTTCCTCGTTAACGTAACGACGGCCCGGAGAGCAAATGAGGCGCGCACACTGCTGGGGAGCGGGGCTGCTGCACCTGACATCTACTGTACACACTGCCAGTTCACCTGATTCTGATCAGTTTATCCAAAGCATAAGGCAAAACAAACCAGGCTGGTCCTGACTTCTTTCTCTTGAGAAAACAAGCTGGTTCTTCTGAACACGTTTCTGTAGGAGAGGCAAACTGCAGCGCATAGCTAAGAGAACAAGACTCCTACCAGGCTTCCAGGCCAAGGCTCCGCAGCGAGGGCTGCCCACCCACTGCAAGACGGAGAGGTCCGACGGAGCCCAGACCCTCCCGCGCGGCTCTCCAGTTACTCGGCCTCCGACGCGCTCAAGAGCTGCTGAAAGCAAGCACGGTTTACAGCCTCCCTGTGACGAGGAGGCGGCCACAAAAGAGAAGGGTGTCAATCGCAGAATGTTTTAAAAATTAGAACACTGCTGTCAGCATTCTTTTCATACACAGAGAATTCTGCCGAAGGCCTCAGTTCACAGAAAAGATTGAAGAGATGCAAGGAAAATAAATATTTGAACTGTGACTGATGAGACAGGATGAGGCAGGTGGGTTAAACCGGGCTAAGACAGTGGAATCTGAACACCCAACGCCTGCAGCCCCCACGGCACCCCAGTCCTCACGCTGGCATCCGAGGGACTGGGCCTCCTGGCAGCCCCCCACTTCCTGTATTCTTCTCAGCTGCGGACTCCTCCAAACCCGGCTTTTCATTCTGTGGGTGTGTGTCCGGATGTGGGTGTGTGTGCATGTGTACATACATACATGTGGTGGTGTACATAAACATGTGTGCACACATGTGTGGGTGTGCTTATGCATGCGCGTAGGTATGTGCACGCGTGTGGGTGTTCGTGTGTACATGTGTGTGCCTAAACAAGGTGGAAGCCAAAGGCCCTGCAGTCACTCAAGACTCTCCGTGTTCTCGGAAGCGTTTGCTCTGCTGAGAAATGGAAACGGAAGGGGAACGTGCAGGAGGGGAGGGCCCCGTATGTGGACCCCCCTGTTCCCACTCCGTCCGATCCCCCATCCTCACTCGGCAGCTGAGGGCCCTCATCTGCCTGCCTGCTGCTCCTGCCTTTCCTGGTTCCCTAACAAGTTTTCTCTACACTATGAAAGTGTAATTTTCAGAAAATCGAAAGCCACGGGATATAATCAACCCCTGTGGATCCAAGATGAATGGTTTATGCAAAAGGGGTAAGAAGCTGACACCTGCTGCTCCCGTCACTGGTAGGTTCAAGGTCACCACCCCTGCCCTCTGGGCCGGCGCCCCCAAACTGGCCTTGAGGAGCTCCCTGCCGACAGGGTTACAGTGGCCTACAGAGAACTCAACACCGGACGGAGAGGTTCACGCCCCAGACGCCCCCAGAGGCCGCACATGAAGGGAGGCTTGGTCTGTTTCTCAGCCGTTGGTGACTATAATTAATAGTTAATATTAGCAATATTAATTTTAGTATAAATATTACAGGTATGTTAAAAAGCTAAGTCAGCCTAAATTCATATGCCAGAATTACTGTTTTATTTTTAATTTTTTTAACCTTTAAATCAGCTGCTTGTTCAGTCTTCTTAGAAGTGCAGCTCATTAAAATGCTTCTACAAAGAGAACTATTTTAATTTCCACTTTAAAAAATGTAAAGTTCCTAAAGGTTATAAGTTAATTTGCTGTTGCTGTTTAAATGCTAAGACTATATGAATCTCACTGGGTAAAGGAGATAGCTTTGATTCCACCAAAGAGTTACCTGCAACCTATATTTTACAAGCAAGGCTAGTGTTGTAAATAATTTAGGTTCATAAACTGTCATGAAATATATAACATTTGTAGTAATTTAAAACTGTTACCATGTAGTCATTAGATCCCTAATCAGGATTTTAACATGCAGTTATTAGATCCCTAATCAGGGTCTTACCATGCAGTCATCGTTTGAATGATTTGTTATTGTCCTTTTCCAAAAATAAAGGTAATAATACATATTTAATTGCAAATGCATTCTCATATGAGGCTTACCAAAGGCCTATATTTCTGTGTCTCCATAGAGATCACGACAGTGTGAATGTGTGAGCATATAATGTGGACATATATATTGCTTCCTACACGAATAAGATTACATTAAAAAATTCAAAGGTTAGTAGTGTATAGGTCACTCGCTTTGAAAGCAGTAAGTATATCACTGTTATTTCCACCCCTAACATGGCTTACATAACTATCAACTCAAACCTCACCAATATCGTAGTCCTTTACTTGTTTCCATTCAAAATTTGCTGATTTAAGTGTGTTAGCGTCTACTTGAAAAACAAAGAGTCAGATTCTTCAGCGCTGAGCTGCTGTTTTCTTATTTGTTAAATGTCTTCCCCCTAAAGAGTCTCTCAGGCAATCACTTTGTTTTGGCCTGAACTGTAAATATTTATGAAACAGGACCTGCACGCAAAGAATACAAAGACGAAAAGCAGGGTTTTCCATTTATCACCCTCACCTCCCACCAATCCAAAATACATTTTTATTATTTTACTTTTGAAAAATAAGTCTTACAAAAAATCATAATTATAATGTCTTTAATGGCAGATAAGCTTAATGCACAGAAACCAAGAAAGGATGTGCAGGAGGGCAGCACCCAGATCGTGAGGCGCTGTGTCAATGCTCATTGATCTGAAAAGTGAGCTCGGATGGCTGCCAAGTGCTCGTGTAGACAGAGTGTCTGCATCACTGGTTGGACAATAGTTTTGTGCAGAAAATAAACTTCTGAAAGTGCCTTCTAGAATTCAACTGCCTCTAGCATCAGTTAAACATAGATATCTTAGACATTAAAAAAAATCACTACCAGCCCTATTGAGGTAGAATTGAACACAAAAATCACACATATTTAATGTATGCAATTTGTTGAGTCTGGAAATTAGACATCTTTAAAGGAAAGAGTGTGATGGCGTGATGGCTTTCCAAGCAAGGAAAGCCATGTGAGCATTCTGTAAGTATCGGAGATAAACCAGAAATTCAAAAAGCTTGCCTCTGTTTGATGTAGGACACTGCCTGGTCTCATTCAGGAAGACATTCTCGATTCTTTAAGAGTTAATTTGTCTCCATTTCTCTTAAAGTACGCCAACACCCCGGGGGGTGGGGGGAGGGCCAGACAGGGCTGTGCAGCAATGCACTGCACGCTTTATTTGGATGATGTTCCATTTTACATCATAGTTTCTGGTCTGAAATTATATTACTAGAAAAATTGCTGCCAAATTTAAAGTCAGTCACTAGCTGGGCTTCCTAGGTGGCTCATCGATAAAGAATCTGCCTGCCAATGCAGGAGATGTGGCTCGAGCCCCAGGCAGGGAAGATCTCTTAGAGAAGGAAATGGCAATCCACTCCAGTACTCCTGTCTGGGAAATCCTATGGACAGAGGAACCTGATGGGCTGCAGTCCTTGGGGTCACAAAGAGACACGACTCAGTGAGAAACCTGCAGCAGGGAGTCAGCAGCGTGCTCACGCAGGGCGCTGTCGCACTGGGCGGCGCTCAGCTTCTTTCTCGCTGCTGATCCATACTGTCTTGTCACACCATGGCTGGCCGCTCTCCTGTTAAGACAGCGAAAGAGAGTTAGCACTTCAGACCAAGCCAGCATTGTAACCAAGGAAAATATGTTTCACAAATTCTGGTTCAAAAGTTATTCTCCCAAAGAACAAAAACCTCCTTCTAAATGTGTTCTGACAAATACATGCTTACAATCAGAAGGCCACTTAACAGCAGTGAGATGACATTTAAACACAGCAAAGCTCAAATGATGTGAAAGGACTACCAGCAGCCACCGAAGTTTCCTTCCACAACCTGAAATCAGCGAACAGAGCATATACATTTATAGGATAAAATATAATTACGGCATTAGAGACACAGTCTTCACAAATTCTCAAACAAAATTTTTTAGGGAGGATCACACGTCTACAGTGTGAAAAGCTCTTGAATATTAGAAAGACAGTCTACGCACGGGGGAAAGGCGTCCGTGTATCTACGCACGGGGGAAATGCGTCCGTGTGTCTGCGCCTCCGAGCGCCTCTGACAGCGGGTTGTGCACACAGCATGACACGTGTATGTAAAGCGCAACAGTGTGACCAGCACTGCCCCGCGCACCTGGGGTCCAAAAACAGGAGGCCAAGGTCAGAAGGAGTCACCTTACGGAAAGGTAGGAACCCAACAGGAACACAGGGCTGACAGTCACCCCACGTGTCTACGCTACAGTGCTCTCCACGTGTTTCCCTTCGCAGCTAACCTGTAGTTGGCGCCCCACTCAGCACAGGGCCAGGGGAACCGGAGCACTGCCACCAGCTCACAGGGCTGCGGGGAGCTCGGAGGGGTGGGTGCGATTCAGGATGGAGGGGCCAAGGTCAGGCAGACAGCACAGGAGCAAAGGCTGCCTCAAGTTCAGAGAGCAACCTAGGAGCTCTGCTTCAAAATGGACTGCCTCATAGGTGGCGGACTTAGGGAACAAAAGGTTCCTCTGACTGAATACCAAGAACAATTAATGCAACCCACTACCATTGGCATAGAGTTACTCGGAAAAATTCCACTAACTCCTCCCATATCCTGTCCTGTACATGGGGTCAGATGGAGTTGCCAGAGGAAGGCCTGCAGTTCAGCCAAAATTCACTGTGGAATAGCTGCTTGTTGGGAAGAGAGGTTATGAGATTTGAGAGCTTAAAGGACTTTTCAGTGTCTCTAACCCAGCACCTTATTTAAAAAATGAGATGACAAGAACTCTCAAGGGGTCAGAGAATGTCTCGATCACGGTTCACAATAGGCCAGGCTCAGAATGTGGGTTTTTGGACTCTCAGTAATTAATCCATATCCCTATCTATCTTCCTGTCCATGAAAGTGAAAGTGTTAGTGTCTCAGTCGTGTCTGACTCTTTGCAACTCTGTGGCTCTGTGGACTGTAGCCCACCAGGGTCCTGTCCATGGTGTTCTCCAGGCAAGAATACTGGAGTGGGTTGCCATTCCCTTCTCCAGGTCTTCCCAACATAGGGATTGAACCCAGGTCTCCTGCATTGCAGGTGGATTCTTTACCATGTGAGCCACCGGGGAATCCCACTGTCTGTATTTAAACCAATAGCAATATAGCCAATTCCTGGTTTTTCAGGGACCGTGGATATTTGCTTCTTTATTTTCAGTATGTCACTGCTCAAACTCCACCAGGAGCACAAAAATAGAGCGAAAGTGAAAGTGGCTCAGTTGTGTCCAGCTCTTTGTGACCCCATCTACTACACAGTCCATGGAATTCTCCAGGCCAGAATACTGGAGTGGGTAGCCTTCCCTTTCTCCAGCGGATCTTCCCCATCCAGTAATCAAACTGGGGTCTCCAGAATCACAGGCAGATTCTTTACCAGCTGAGCTACCAGGGATGCGCACAAAAATAAGTTCTTACTCAAATCAGTTGCTTACACTTTATGTTACCCCTTTTGTTATAAGGGTCCAGTCAGAAAGAACAGTCAGAAAGAACAAAGGTACAGGCTGTTGTCTGAAGAGTAGATTGGACATTACCTTGGCTTTTAATTTTGTGTGTACTTGCCCCTCTGTGCCACGCAAAGTGCAGAGGGAGCTTCGCCCAGCTGGGGGCCGGCTGATGCTGGGCCCTGAAAGCAGCAGCTGCTGGTTGCAGAGGGCACAGCTCCCAGCAGGAGAGGGCCAGGGGCCGGGACGAGCCCCCCATTCATGTTCACTACCCAAGAGGCGACAGCCTAGTTCACAATGTAGGTGAAACCTACCAAAGACAGGATGAGAAAACTGCCTTCAGGGAGTTTAAAATTCTAATCAACTTTGTGGCAAACAAGGTGTTAGCCGAGCAATGAAGACTCAGATATTAATCAAAGGAATAAGATCTGAGGCCAGGCTGACGACCTGTGCATACAAGGCATTCCTGAAACTCCTGAGAAGTGGGAAGCCTTCACGAAGAAGTGTCCAGAGGACTGGGAGCCTACATGAAAGCCGAGAGGCTGGCAACACCTCTCCCTGCCTGGTGGACCCGAAATGGTGACATTCCTCCACAGCAGAGAAGGGCCACCCAGCCAGCCGGCAGCTCCGAGACCAGTTCATCAGGGCAGGGTCACATCAGTGGAATCAGCTGGAAATATGGCACCATTTTCCATGGCCACCGACAGAGGCAAAGCACACAGGACCTTTGAGTGGAACGTCTGAAGACAAAACACACACACGCAAACACCTACAACAAAACAAAAAAAGCCCCCAACCACCTCCTACTGCCTAGCGATTTAAAACGAATTAAAATGCAACCTTATATTCAATGAAGGCCTTCAGTTAGAGCATAAAGAGGTCTAAATTCCTAGTCGGAGATCCCCAGCAGCAGCAGGACCTAGCAGGGCTGCACACCTCTCGTCCCCACAGCAGTCAGTGACTTCCCACAATTCCTCTGTTCTCTTCCAGACCACCTACAGACACCCAGGAGAGAGCCTGAAATAAACACAGCTGCGTCTTTGTGCTGGGTGGCAGCCGTGGAGTTACGCCATATCCTTGTGTAGAACAAGCTTTATTTACAGTTTTCTTAACAAAATATGCAAATAGAAGGTAAGCAGAAAAATATAAGAGCTCTGCTTTGCGGTAAAACTAGAGACATTTACTTTGAGGCCCTTGTGCTACAGAGCTTTGAAGCTGGAGACAGATAGATCAAGTGCCCACAAAGGCATTTGCAAGAGTACAGGGTAGCAAGACTCCTTAGCCAGTAGGCCCAATCCAAGAATCGTTGAAACAGCCTCATGACCGTTACAACCTTGGAGGGTTTCAAACTGTCTTTGTGGTCTTAAACCATAAAGGATTACAGCAAAGAATGACAAAGTTGGGTGGTACTCAATAAAACATCTCCACAGTTCACATATGGTCAAGATTTACAGAGTACACTTGGCTTACTACTGTTGCTTCTAAGTGAGCCTTAGGCATATTTTGAAACAGACCCTTCTCTCCAACTGTGCCACTATCATAACGTATTGTCATGATATTTCCAGTTTTCAACATTTATTTAGGTTGTGCTTAGTGCTATTACAAGGCAGCTGGCCTGCTGTGTTGCACACCTGCTGTGTAAGGCTCTGTGGTATTACAACACAGACAGGAACTTGTGAGCAAGGGGCTTTGTTAAGACGACTGTCCGTCTTTGGTAAAAAGGATCACTGGACATGGCAGATCGCAATTGGTCTGAGGATGAGAGTCTGTACTGACTATGGGCCATTGCGAACTGACACGCAGGTAGCAGGAAACACTTCAGGTGAATTTATGTTAAAACACAACCCTATAGAATAGCGAGCTGTGACATCTATGCTTCCTGACTGAAACCAAAGGAATTCTATGCTTCAGAACTATTTTTTTCCTCTCTAGGTCAAGCGGAATCTGATGCGGAACTGAAAACACAGGCTATCCAATGGATCTAACTGCTTCAGCAGCTGCCTCGGCGATCTGGGCTTCAGTGCCCTCATCTCCGGCCCGCTTCCGCATGCACGGCACTAACCTTTGCCAGAGGGTCCAGAGTGTGGACCAGAAGTCCAAGAGAAAAGAAGGGCAACACTACCAGTAATTTTTACATTAGTAAAAGACTTTCTTTCCTTCTGATTGTTGTCTCAGGGATACAGTATTACTTGTCTGTTTTTGATCCAGGAGAGACCTGTGAGTCCTCAAGAGTCATTCAAACCAGCTTAATGGCAGGATTGCCTGACTTCGGAATGACGCATCATGGAGACAGGAGCAACAAGAAACAGGTTCAGCTTCACCACGAGGCGGCAGTGCCCACGGCCTCTGTTTAGGGGGGCTGATCCCGGGGCAGCTGAGTTACTGTGCACGGGAGGGAGCACTCCCTCCGAGGTGAGGGAGAGAAAAACTGAGTCACACCAAGTCCCACAACCCAGACCGTTTGTTCAAAATTATTACCTTTTTCTCAGGATGTATCTCTCTAACAGGTGTTCAACACATATTCAAATTGCAGTAAGTATAGGTTCCTTTTTTTTCTGTGATACGACTATCTTGGCTGGACTCCCCAGAAGCTGACCCTGAGATATGGTTTGCAGGCTAGTACTTAACTTGGGAAGTGAGGCCAGGAAACACCAGGAGAGGATGGAGAAGTCAGTGGGAAGGGGAGGAAGCAAGAAGAGGTGTGGGTGAAGGGGGTCCCCTGGGTACTGGGCCTCAGCCAGGAGGGGAGCTCTGGATATGCTGATCCGCTTCCCAGCCGCCTAGGGAGTCAGGCAGCTGGTCTTTTGCTGCAGCCTGCTTTTAGCCCACGGAGAAAGCACTGGCACCCCACTTCAGTACTCTTTTTTCTGGAAAATCCCATGGACAGAGGAGCCTGGTAGGCTGCAGTCCATGGGGTCGCTAAGAGTTGGACAAGACTGAGCGAATTCACTCTCACTTTTCACTTTCATGCATTGAAGGAAATGGTTACCCACTCCAGTGTTCTCGCCTGGAGAATCCCAGGGAAGGGGGAGCCTGGTGGGCTGCTGTCTATGGGGTCGCACACAGTCGGACACGACTGAAGCGACATAGCAGCAGCAGCAGCTTTCAGCCGCCATGCGTCCAGGGGAAAAGTCCCGAGGCACAGGGCCAGCTGTGAGGGCAGGGGCAGCAGAGGGGTGTGCGTGGGCTTTGCAGAGCGTTGCTGCGCCCGCTGCGCTCAGGCGGTCCTTTGGGGCCTCACACTGACGCCACACCCACATCAGGAGTGTTGACAGGTGGAGCTATGGGCTCCTGGCGCAGTTGGTCCTGGGGCCACAGACTTATCTTCCCCCTTTATCACTCATTCTGCATTTCCCTCACCCTCCACCAGCCGGCCTAGGCTGCACGCTTGACGATGAGACCAGACCTTTGTCCTTGTGGGGTCCTGTTGCCTGCCATGTCTGCCAGGCCAGGGGTGCTGCCTTACCCATCTGCTGGAATCACCAGGTACAGAAAACACGCCCAGGGAGCGCCCTGAGTCCAGAAGTATCCCTCCCTGCCGCGATTTTCCCCTAACGAGAAGGGGCAGTTCTGTCGCCTGTATGAGGAGCCCCGAGGAGAGGGCTGAGGGCTGAGGGGACTTCGTACGCCCCGGCAGAGCATCCTTCGCTGGCGCGGAAGCCAGGGCTCTGAGGAGACACCGCGCCCGTGTGGAATGAGGCTCACAGGCGCCCTTGCGGCCCACAGCACTGCACCCAGCGCTGCAAGGCGCTGCTCCCGGCTGGAGCCACAGCCGTGCGTTTGAGGCCGTTCTACCATCCCAGGGGGATGGCGGCTTCTGGGTGCGCGAAGCGGTGCAGGGCAGCGAGTCTGCGACGCCGGCCCCTCCGCCACAGCGCTTTCCCTCTGCAAGGCCTGTCCCAGGTGCCACCCGGGACTCTCGGGACGATACAGCAGACACCATGAGCGACGCTCAGCGCCTGCGCGAGGCCTGCCGTCATGGGAGACTAACCCGAACCCGGACCCGTACCCGGCTCCGAGGAAGCCGCCAGCCACCCGCTGCCGCCTGACCTCCGCGAAGGCCTGGCCCCTGGCTGCACCGCGGGGCGGACGCAGCGCGCCGTTCTACGCGGTCAGCACCGCGACACCCCCAGGGCCCGGGGCGGCACCCGGGCCCACCTGCTGGGGCACCCGCTGCAGTGACCGCGCAACCGCGCGGAGAGAAGGGCCCGGCAGGCAGCGGCGAGGTGCCGGCCGCCCCGCCGAACCTCAGCCCCGGACGCGCGCCGAGCCCGGCGGCGGAAGAGCACGCCCCCTTCCGGTGCGCAGCGTCCGGGCGGCGCGTCACTTCCGGCCGCCCCGCGGCGGCTGCTCCCTGTCAGGCGGCCGGTTTCCTCTGGCCAGGCCCGCTAGGGCCGTCTTCCGTGTCCGGGGCCGGCGGCCGAGGCCGAGTGTCCGGCTCAGGGCTCCCGGCCGCGAGCGCCGCGCCCTCGCGGGCTGCGTATCGCTGCTGCCCAGACGCGGGTCCGTCCGCGGCTTCTGAGTGACCGGGGTCGCGGCCGGGCCCTCGGCTCCCACCCGTCTCCCGAGTCCTGCCCCCGCCCCGCCCCTGAGGCAGGTCCTCGGGCGCTCGACGCTCGGTCGCGCGGCCGATCGACGCCCTCGGCGCTCCGGCGGCGGAAGTGAGGGTGCGGGCCGCCGCGGCGCGGGGTCCTCTTCGTGCGGGCCTGCAGGTAGGTGTGGGGGCCAAGGCCTTGGAGAGGCTGCCGGGGGCGCGGGCGGCGGGCGAGGGGCCGGCAGCCGCCGTCAGGCCCCAGTCGCCCTGCAGCCCGGACTGTTGGAGGGCAGCCGCGGGCGTCCCGAGCCCCAGCCCCGCTGACCCGGGCACCGAGAGGGCCCTGGAGCCCCGGCCCCGCTTCCTGGGCAGCCGCGGGCGTCCCGAGCCCCAGCCCCGCTGACCCGGGCACCGAGAGGGCCCTGGAGCCCCGGCCCCGCTTCCTGGGCAGCCGCGGGCGTCCCGAGCCCCAGCCCCGCTGACCCGGGCACCGAGAGGGCCCTGGAGCCCCGGCCCCGCTTCCTGGGCAGCCGCGGGCGTCCCGAGCCCCAGCCCCGCTGACCCGGGCACCGAGAGGGCCCTGGAGCCCCGGCCCCGCTTCCTGGGCAGCCGCGGGCGTCCCGAGCCCCAGCCCCGCTGACCCGGGCACCGAGAGGGCCCTGGAGCCCCGGCCCCGCTTCCTGGGCAGCCGCGGGCGTCCCGAGCCCCAGCCCCGCTGACCCGGGCACCGAGAGGGCCCTGGAGCCCCGGCCCCGCTTCCTGGGCAGCCGCGGGCGTCCCGAGCCCCAGCCCCGCTGACCCGGGCACCGAGAGGGCCCTGGAGCCCCGGCCCCGCTTCCTGGGCAGCCGCGGGCGTCCCGAGCCCCAGCCCCGCTGACCCGGGCACCGAGAGGGCCCTGGAGCCCCGGCCCCGCTTCCTGGGCAGCCGCGGGCGTCCCGAGCCCCAGCCCCGCTGACCCGGGCACCGAGAGGGCCCTGGAGCCCCGGCCCCGCTTCCTGGGCAGCCGCGGGCGTCCCGAGCCCCAGCCCCGCTGACCCGGGCACCGAGAGGGCCCTGGAGCCCCGGCCCCGCTTCCTGGGCAGCCGCGGGCGTCCCGAGCCCCAGCCCCGCTGACCCGGGCACCGAGAGGGCCCTGGAGCCCCGGCCCCGCTTCCTGGGCAGCCGCGGGCGTCCCGAGCCCCAGCCCCGCTGACCCGGGCACCGAGAGGGCCTTGGAGCCCCGGCCCCGCTTCTTGGGCAGCCGCGGGCGTCCCGAGCCCCAGCCCCGCTGACCCGGGCACCGAGAGGGCCCTGGAGCCCCGGCCCCGCTTCCTGGGCAGCCGCGGGCGTCTCGGAGTCCGGCCCCTCCTCTCTGCTAGCGCCCCGGGAGTGGGCTGACGCTAGCGGATGGGCTGCAGTTGGCCTTTCCTGCCCCTTGGCACAACTGCTCACCTGTCACTCTGTAAAATGTGTTTATTGGTGAAGAGCGAATCCCAGAGGCAAGTTTTGCTTGTTTCAACCTTAGGTTGCGTCACTGGAGATCTATACTGAGTCTTAACTCCGGTGCTGGTCGGGGTTTCTCTGGGTTGACAGTATCATCCGCGTTTTACAGACGCGGGCAGAGACGGAAGCTCAGAATGCTTGTGTAAGTCGCCTGAAATCGTGTGATTTCTCACTGTTTATCTGCCAGTGGCAGCCTGCAGTGAGGCCCTGGGGCCCGAACTCTTGTGTACTCTCCTGAGAAACAGCTGTCTTTGAATGGAAGTAAGCTTTTCTTACATCGCTGAAGACTGCTCCTACTAATATGTATAAGAAAACGTGTCCTTTTTTAGTCTGAGTAAACTTGCAAGGAAAATTTTTTTAAAAAATACTTTAAAGACCTTAACGAGTTCATTTGGGTGTGCTGTTTTGAAAAGCTAATTCTAGCTGAGGTTGTGTGGATTCCTTTTCCAATGCATAGTAATGTTTTGATTATTTTCTAGACAGGCTTGGTGTCTGGATGTCTGGGATTGAAAGCAGAAAGCTTCTTAAGGGACCTCTGTTAAAAGTTGCTGACCCAAGAGGAAGAGGGTGATGTGTGCTTAGTACTGAAATCTTTTCTGTCTGGTTGAGTAAAAATTTTGTGATTTTTAAACAGAGAATCCCCCAGTGTAACACGGAACAATGCTTGGAAGTTTCAGAAAATGATGTTTTCTTCTTTTCAGGTATTTAATTTCCTAAACCGAATATCACTTTGAAAATTTCCTCTCTAAAAGATATTAACCTGACAAATTAAATTTTCATTCATTCCACGAAAATTTGAGAGCCTGTTATGGATAAACCTAGTGGGAAATGAAATTAGCACTTAACATTTTTGCGCAGGCAGTCCTTTAATACCCCTTTAATACACATAGAACAATTTCTAGTGTCGGCCCGGCACCTGTAGGCAGCGTAGGCAGTCTGCTTGTACAGTTGTGTCTCCATTACTTTCCACCCTTTCTCTCGTTTACTCATCGCATCTAGCCGGGATTCCTAGATCAGCACCTCCACAGAGTGGAGCTTACATGTTTGCTGAGTAGGTGAGTTTTAGGCCAATTTTAGATTGGCCTAAATTTAGGATTTAAGAGGATTTTAGATTGACTGGAACGGGAAGTAACGCTGGTAACTCTGGTGAGCAGTGTGCTAGGGCCTTGCTTGTTCTCAGATTCCCAGGAAGGTGTTCCTGAGTTCCCTGGAGTGCCTGGTCCCCTGGTAAGACCGCCTTGTGGAAGTATTGAGTTATAGTCACGTAATTTTCCACACTGTTACGTTAGCTTAAAAGAATTATTGATACAAACAGACAAACTTACAGTGACTGTGGAGAATTACACACCTTGGAGCTGTGGACACACCTGTAGGCTTAGGCTCCATTGTGGAAAGTAAGGAGTTGAAGCTCCGCCCCTGGCCCGTGTGCGACGCTCCCTGCCTTGGAGCGTGGGCTGAGCCGCTGAGCATTCTTTTTGGGCCTCAGTTTCCTTGTTCCCGAGAACATAGAAAATTAGATTATTTCAGAGTTTCCTGCTCTGAAAGTTTCCAACTCAGTGGATCCTGTAACCACTTAGCACTTGTCTTGTCCTGTGTTATCTTAGGGGTTGTAGCTATTTACACGTCTGTCAAAAGAAGCAGCTCTTGCCAGACAGGGATTAGTCCTAGTCATTTTTGTGTCTCCCAGTTTTAACATATGCCTGACACATGTTAGAAGTAAAAGTGGTCTGGATTCAGAAGGGGATATTTTTGTCTTCTCCATTAAATAGCCAAGAACTAAGCTGCAATATTCAGTGTAAATACAATAGGAATTCAGAGAGGGGAGAGGATGTTTTGGGGTTGGAAGAATTGGGAAGGCTTCATGGAAATCAGCGGAGAAGGCAATGGCACCCCACTCCAGTACTCTTGCCTAGAAAATCCCATGGATGGAGGAGCCTGGTAGGCCGCAGGCCATGGGGTCGCTAAGAGCTGGACACGACTGATCGAATTCACTCTCACTTTTCACTTTCATGCATTGGAGAAGGAAATGGCAACCCACTCCAGTGTTCTTGCCTGGAGAATCCCAGGGATGGGAGAATCTGGTGGGCTGCCGTCTATGGGGTCACGGAGTCGGACACGATTGAAGCGACTTAGCAGCAGCAGCAGCATGGAAATCAGACCCTAAGGGGGGTGGGGGGAATGTGGCCCTCTAGAGAGAAGGCATGTGAATGTCTGGCTGGCTTACTAGGAACAGAGGCCCAGGGCTGAGATGTGAGTGCATTTTAGATTATGGAGTTCAGGCAGAGGGAGTTTGGAACTGACTTGATAAGGCTGTTTGTGTGCTGTTGTTTTTTTTCCCTGGAAAATTGTACTGGGTTTGTTCAAAAGCTTCATTAACATCCTTTAATACTGTCGATGGCATTTAAGACTGGGGTGGACTATACAGTTGGCATTAAGTTTTGGTTTTGGTGTTGGTGGTTCCTTCCTTGCTCTTTCCCACTTACATCTCGGTGCCAGTATGGAAAGGACGGTGGGCCACGGCACTCAGGAAGCCTGGATCTCTGTTAGAATGTGAGCTGCACAGTGTAGGGCCTCGGCCCAGCCTAGGGCGTACCTGCTGCAGGGGAGCCCTCAGGAGCCCTGCAGCCCTGCGGAGCGGGCCCTCTGCCTCTTGCCAATGGCCCGTTTTTGGCAAGGCTGGCCTTCAGTTTCATCTGTAAGCTTCTGTGAATTGTTTAGGACCATATCCACTTGTAAAGTGCTGTGATTAGGCAGCGGGTGTGTGATGTTAACTTTTGTCGAATTCTTGTTGCTCAGCTGTGTCCAACTCTCTGTGACCCCATGGACTCCAACACGCCAGCCCTCCCTGTCCTTCACCATCTCTCAGAGTGTGCTCAAACTCATGTCCATTGAGTCGATGATACCGTCCAACCATCTCATCCTCTGTCATCCCCTTCTCCTGCCCTCAGTCTTTTCCAGCATCAGGGTCTTTTCCAATGAGTTGGCTCTTCGCATCTGGTGGCCAGATTACTGGAGCTTCAGCATCAGTCCTTCTAGCGAATATTCAGGGTTTATTTCCTTTAGCATTGACTAGTTTGATCTCCTTGCTGTCCTCTAGAGTCTTCTCCAACTTCACAGTTCAGAAGCATCAGTTCTTCGGCGCTCAGCCTTCTTCATGGTCCGGTTCTCACATCCATATATAGGACTAGTGGAAAACCATAGCTCTGACTATGTGGACTTTGTCCGCAAAGTGATGTCTCTGCTTTTTAAAACTGTCTAGGTTTTTCATAGTTTTTCTTCCAGGGTCAGATGTCTTTTAATTTCATGGGTGCAGTCACTGTCCGCAGTGATTTTGGAGTCCATGAAAATGAATCTGTCACTGCTTCCATTTTCCCCCCATCTCTTTGCCATGAAGTGATGGGACCGGATGTTAATGTTGTGTCCTCAGCTGTAGCCTCTCTCCTAAAGTTTGTGCCTGCCCCCTTCTCTGTTTCAGTACCTGACTGGGAAAGATCACCTGATCCCTTGTTTTGTTCACATTTCTTGTCTGCTATTCAGATAAAAATTCTTCCATACTAAATAGTTTTAAAAAATTGATTTAATCCTTTAAAATTGATTTAAATTCTTTTAATCCTATTTTTGGGCTTACATTTTCTGCTTTTTCTCCCCTAACGTCACTACTTGTTATTTTTTTCTATGTATATTTACTCTGAAGTTATGTAAAAAGCCATTTACTGTCTTTTATTCTACCAGTAAGTCTTTTGGAAAATTAAAGATTGTGCCACAGTGAAATTCGGGAAAAAATACAGAATTAAAGTTTTCTGATCTCTGTTGCAGAAACACTTCACATTTGTGTTGTGTGCTTCATTAAAGGAAAAGAGGAAGACAGGTTAAAATCAATGGTAATATAAATCTAAAAGAATGTGCCCTTATTTAAGTATGTATTATAGATTATAGGAAAACCTATCTGTCTTTATCTTAATGAAAGGCTTTTATAATGGTAGTTTTCTCTTTTGACCTGTGATGGACAGGAGGTTAATTGATGTTAAATGGATGCTTTGTTAATCCTTCATCAGCTACTAAATTGGTTGGGGGAGTGCAGGTCAAGGCCACGCCGGGCCTGGCGGCTTGTTTTCTCAGGAAA
>SJYC01115138.1:0-11732 GCA_006408675.1 Madoqua kirkii | reverse complement strand
CCCTCCCCTCCCCTCCCCCGCAATGACAGCTGGTGGACGTTGCGTGCGAGTTGAGTTGGCGCTGTGTGGTCCGAGTGTGTGGTCTCCCTCAGCCGAGAGGCTGCTAACAGACTGGATGGGAGGGAGCACGACTGTTTACGTTACTTCAGATGCCGAGACTGCGCCGAGTTCCTCCTAAGCCAGCTCCGCTGCAGCAGCTTCATCCTTCACAGCTGGGCTGCAGCCTCCCCGTTTGATCCCCAGGCTCAGAAATGATGGCGCTGCTGAGTGCGGCGGGATTTTGCTTTCACTGTGTGAAGATTTGTGGCCTTGGGGAAGTTTCTTTTGAGGTAGAGCTAGGCAGTTAAAGCAGAAGTTTTAAGATAAGTGACAAAGTTGATGCATTTTTAGAAATTGGGAAAGCCATTATGTAAAATTTGGGTCCAATTAATCCAGCTCTGATCATGTAAAGGAATCTGGGAATTGAGTGACATTCTGTCATGTTTAACAATTTCAATAAAAGTGACCAATTTAAACTGACAGTTGATTCCTTGACCTTTTTAAACATCTACATTGACTTTGGCATACCCGTTTACTGTAGTTATATCTGTTAACGTCATATTGACTTACTCATAGTAAAGATTCCACAAGTCAAGACTATCAGAAGAAAGAGACAGCAGGCCCCGTGGGGGAGCACTGGTGCCGAGCATGTTGCTGTGGAACAGATGAGACTTTGTTTTTATGCACTGATATCAATTTAGGACAGTATCTTTTTCCCCTAATTTGCTCATTGTAAATAATTGAGCAGTGGTTTCTTGATTGTATTCCTCAATCATTCCTGAACATTCTCGAAGAGAAGGTGAAGTGTCTTGTGATTTGAGTGAGCACACGCAGACTGTTGATGGTATTGGGTTTTCTTCTTTTGACTTCTTCCTCTTCCCAGCAGTCTTGCTGGGATGGGGTTAGTGTTGCCAATGCCTGTTAGGAGGGAAAGGCTAGGCCACTGACACTTGCCAGAGGAGCTCACATAGGTGGCTGGTTGTTCTGCTTTTCTTGTTGATGTTAACCCTGACCTTCGGTAAATGATCTGAGAGGGAAAGCCTCCCTCCTGTCCCTTGCTCACTTTCCATTCTGGCCTTGAAAATGAAAGGCGCTCAGTTGTGTCCGACTCTTTGTGACCCCATGGACTGTGTAGTCCATGAGATTCTCCTGGCCAGAATACTGGAGCAGGTAGTCATTCCCTTCTCTAGGGGATCTTTCCAACCCAGGGATCAAACCCACGTCTCCCGTATTGCAGGCAGATTCTTTACTGTCTGAGCCACAATGAGAAGGTTTTAGAAGCTAGCCGCGTCGGAAGTTGGTTTTTTTTAAGTGCTGCCATCCTCTATTTCCTCTTTGTGTCTAAGGTTCTGTGTTCGTGGTGATAGTGATAACCTAATGCTCCCAGGAATTCTTAAGCACAGTTAGTGTATCCCTTTACAGAGTCACACACTGAAGTGTTAATGGGTGAGACGGTATACCTGGGATTTGCTTTAAAGTGCTCACTGAAAAGAGCATAAACGTATGTTGAGGAGATGTGGTTGAAAACGGACAAAATGGGAATGTGGAGGTTCCTTATGCTGGGCTTTGTTCTTTTATGTGTTTAAAATTTCCATAATGAAAACTTAAGAGGATCACACGGAGAGTCGAATAGCGTGGCCCTGAGCCTGGCTTTGGGCCTCAGCTCTGCTGCTCTTTCCTGTGACTCTGGACAAGCTGGTCTCTGAGGCCTCACCATTACTAACCAAACTCTCAACATGTTAGAATGCTGAGCTTTTTCTGTACATTCTAAAATCAATATATATATATAAACTATATAGTAACATATTTATCAGTGTATAGATTATCTAATTATTTTTTTAAAGGAATTATATTTTTTTATTTGCAAAAGTTGAAAGTGCTCATATAAATTACTAGCTCAGAGCTTGAATTTCCGTTCAATTGATTGTAGGAAACAAGAGTCAGTCACTTCATGCCAGCTTTGGGGCCCTTTTGTAGGACTTTCTAGGCCCTCTTTGAGGAAGCTGATACTCTTCAAACACAGCTGGCTGAGGTGGCCGGCCTGCTTCCTGCATCTGGACCTGCAGGTTGGCTGTGGCCCCAGGGGCCAGGAGGGACAGTGGTGATTGCCCAGCGTCACTCCTGGGGGTCCCAGGCCTCCAAGGTCAGGACCAGGCTTACCTGTTCCTGGAGGCTCTCTGGGGACTCCCTAGTAACTCAAGGCTCTCTGTGCTGAGCTGCTGCCAGCTGGGCAGGTTTTGCTCTTTCTTCACAACAGGGTCTTATCCAGGAAGAGAGACTGCTCTGCAGGCTGCAGCTTCTCTAAGCGTCTGGACAGGAAGCTATCCCATGGAAGCTTTATGTATTGCGTCATGTGTGTGTGTATACACACCTACATCCATATATATGTGTGCATAAATATTTTTGGTTGTTTAGTCTCTAAGCTTATGTATTTAGTTGCTAAATACATATATTATAAAAGTTACAACATATAAGTACATGTAATATGTATCTGTAAAAATAATATAGTTTAAAATTTATAGAAAAAGTCTCTGGCAGTAAGTATTCTGAAATGACAGATATTTAGCTAAATATGTGTGTGTGTGTGTGTGTGTGTGTGTGCGTGCACACGCATGCACCTATGTCTTTTTTTTTTAACCACTTTGTTTTAAGTGTTCTCTTGGTCTTGCATTCTTTTCAGAACATTTAGAGTATCACCCTGTCAGCTAATTTGTGGCATCACTTTGAAGCCAATTACTTCAGTTCAGTTCAGTCGCTCAGTCTTGTCTGACTCTGACCCCATGGCCTGCAGCATGCCAGGCCTCCCTGTCCGTTACCAGCTCCTGGAGTTTACTCAGACTCATGTCCATTGAGTCAGTGATGCCATCCAACCATCTCATCCTCTGTCATCCCCTTCTCCTCCTGCCTTCAATCTTTCCCAGCATTAAAGTCTTTTCCAATGAGTCAGTTCTTCACATCAAGTGGCCACAGTATTGGAGTTTCAGCTTCAGCATCAGTCTTTCCAATGAATATTCAGGACTGATTTCAAGATAGACCGGTTGGATCTCCTTGCTCTCCAAGGGACTCTCAGGAGTCTTCTCCAGCACCACAGTTCAAAAGCATCAGTTCTTCAGTGCTCAGCTTTCTGTATAGTCCAACTGTCACATCTGTACATGACTATGGGAAAAACTATAGCTTTGACTAGACAGACCTTTGTTGGCAAAGTTGGACCAATCACTTAGCTTAAAGAAAAGGAGTTAGCGTGTAGACATTATGAGCTTTTTCAAGGATGAAAACTTCTACAGCTTCCCACACTAGAAGTTAAAAGCCACTTAAGCATCCTGTGTTGTGGGTGTGCTCCGTCATGCCTGCCTCTTTGCAACCCATGGACTGTAGCCCGCCAGCCTCCTCCATCCATGGGACTCTCCAGGCAGGAGTACTGGAATGGCTCGCCGTTTCCTTCTCCAGGGGGTCTTCCCAACCAGAGGCTGAACCCACATCTCCTAGTCTCCTGCACTGGCAGGCAGATTCTTCACCTCTGGCAACACCTGGGAAGCTCTGAAGCACCCTTCAGGTTTTGATTTCTAACTAAGTATTAATTGCTATCACATAAACCAAAGGTCCTTTGGGGGGGTCCCCCCTCTCTTTTTTAAAAAGAGTTTAAGGGGCCTTGCGATCAAAACAGTGAGAAGACCACTGTGGATTATCTCCAGCTACTGTTGGCCTGTTTCTTGCTGTGGCCTCATAAGGAACTACTGTTAGAAACCACTTCAAAGGATTTTTGTTGTTGTTGTTTTCTTATTCAGCGTGCAGTTTAGGGGACAGGGTGGAGGGGTGGAGGGATGAACATGGGCTGCAGGGTCTAGGTAGCAGGCGAGTGAGTCTCCTGTGCATGCCTCTGTGAATGCCTTTCTGTGGAACGATGTGAAACAGTAGTGACCGAGACTTCCAGTATTAAAGAGTCCGCAGATGCAGGAAGCTTGGAGAAGACCAGGCAGGATGAGTGCCAGAAAATGTGCATCTGACCATGTTACATTCAAACCACAGAGAATCACAAAGAGAACATCTTGAAGGAAGCCAGAGGGGAAAATCCTTACCTGTGCGGGATCAAGAGTGAGAATTATATGGATTAGAACAAATTAAGTGTTCAGTCCAGACAGAAAAGCAAAATAAAATACAAGGGAGAGGAATTAACACATGTTGAAGTTGTCAGAAATGAATTAGTAATGTTGCTCCTGAAAAAGAAGATAGAATGTGTAGCTTACATCAGGACTGTTACAAAAGGTCGTTAAAGTATTGATGAGTCTAGCTGTGAAGAGATGTTATAGATGCTCAAGGCAATGGAAAACATAATAAAGTCATGGCTCTGGAAGAAGTAGTGTGATATTCAACTTGAAAATCAGAACAAAACAACTGACTTTCTGAAAAATACACTAAAATTGTCTTAAAATTTATAAACTGTAGGCCCAGAATCATGGGTAGGGTTAGGGCTTCCCTTGTGGCTCAGCTGGTAAAGAATCCGTCTGCAATGCGAGAGACCTGGGTTCGATCCCTGGGTTGGAAGATCCCCTGGAGAAGGGAAAGGCTACCCACTCCAGTATTCTGGCCTGGAGAATTCCGTGGACTGTGTAGTCCATGGAGTTGCAAAGAGTCAGACAGAAATGAACGACTTTCAGCTTCATGATCATGAAGGAAATAATCATACCCAAATAATACCCAGATCACACCCAATAATTATACCCAATGTAGTACCAGAATGAGATGGTTTTATAGGCCAGTAACAGAAACCTACAAGGAATAGAAAATTCCTGTACTGTGTATAAGACGACAAATGTGAAAAACTTCAGATTCTTTCTGTAAGCCAGCATAGCACTCTGGACAGAGTGAGTTCTCAGTGATGCTTGTAAAGTGCTGCATGCTTCCTGATACTACCACAGACAGGCAATGGAGTAAAAGAGAAGGTAGTTTCTGACTAATGGTAAATGAGATTGAAGATGCAGAGCTCCTAAATTAGCAACTCAAATCCAGGAATGCCTGAAGGACTAGCAAAACTGAACCAAGTATGCTTATTCTTAGAACATACATAATTCATTAATAGGGAAATTATTTCAGGTCACTATATTAATAAGTAAAAGAATGATCTTGATGCTGAAAAAATACTGGATAAAATTCGTTTCTAATTTTAAAAATTAACTTTCAGTAAATGAGAATAAAGGTTTTCTGCATTATAACCACATAATATTAATAGCAGACATCTTAGTGGTAAAATGCTAGAGCATGCATTCTTAACAGGCGCAGTAACGGAGAATTAGCTCTTGAAGGGACCAAAAATTCTTAAATCTTTGTGTATAATGTGCAGGTAGACATAGATATGGTACATAGTGCAGGTTTTACAGAATATTTGTGATGTTAAAATTTCTTTGGGGTGATTAGGAAAAAGACCTAAGTACAAAGGCTTCTCCTGGGGCGATAAGGTAAGACAGGTGGGAGAGCGGTGCTCTTGAGGCCTGCCTGCTATGGTCGGTCTGCGTGTGAATACCGTGGTTGGCACCGTTTGGGACATTACAGCAAATGCAGAAAAGCAGTTGAAATAAATGGTGCAAATGTTGATGATTAAGAGCCAGAGTTGTTGCAGTATTTGAAGGCAATAAGATTTCCTGCAGAGAAAACATAAAAGATCTTTTGGGAAATGATTTCACTTGAGAGAGACTCAGTAAGTTGGTTTCAGATTAATTACATGAACTTTTCCTGTGAACAGGGCTGAATAGTTTCTTGATAGTCATTAAAAAAAAATGAGTATGTGGGAAGATTCAATATTGTAGATATTTTAACTATTCTGAAATTACCCAGAAATTCTGTGTAATTGATACATTTGTTCATTTAACAAGTATGTGTTAAGCATTCATTGTATGACACTCTGTTCTGCATTCTGGATGTACAGCAGTATATGGGGCAGACAAAAGCCCTTCTCTACTGGAACTTGAGTCAGTAGACACAGACGAAAAAATAATAAAGTGTTTCAGGGTGGTGATACTTCCCATACGAATCCTAGTAGGATTAGTTTTATAATGAAATAAAATATTTTAGAGTTTATCTGGACCAGTATCTGTGTGCTGTGGCTAAGATAACTTGTTAGAGATTAATCGTACTCTCAGACAATTGAGTATAATGTAAAATTATGTCATCGGTGCAAATTAGATCAGTAGGGTGAAAGACGGTCCAGAAACAGACTCAAAATGAGAACTTTTGTCAGTGGTAAAAGTGGCATTTCAGATCAGAAACTGGGTCATTTGGTGAGATTGTAATGTGGTCAGCCAGCTAGTCTCAGTACTCCAGAATGGATTCCAGATGAGTTAAATAATCTTAAAGGTAAAACAGCATTAAAATACCAGGACTTGACTTTGAACGCGTGACTGTGGGTTTGCTGTTGCAAGACTAAGGATTTCTGGAGGGCCAAGAGCACCGTTGTTGCTGTTCAGTTGCCAAGTCGTACCTGACTCTCTTTCGACCTCATGGACTGTTGTTTGTAGCTCCCCTGTCCATGGGATTTCCTGGGCAAGAATACTGGAGTGTGTTGCCATTCCCTTTTCCAGGGGATTTTCCTGACCTAGGGATTGGTCGAACCTGTGTCTCCTGCTTGGCAGGTGGATTCTTTATCACTGCACCACCTGAGAAGCCCTCAAGAGCACCATAAGCAATGTGAAAAAACAGTACTAACTGGGAAGATTGGACAGTGTAGACAGAGAGTGAACATTCTCATTAGAGGTTTTGTAATTAAGGGAATTAAACCTAATAAAAAGGTGCAAAGATGATGAAGATGGGATCACACACAGTGTAAGTTGAAACTATCGACTGTGTTTTGCCTGTCAGGGAGCTGCAGATTACACGGGTGGCTGACGCCCGCCATTGCTGGTGGGGGAGGGGGGGGTGTTCTGATAGTGTGCAGGGCAGTTTGGTATTCATGTCACACCCTTTGGCAGCAATCCCTCTTTGAATGTTTTGAAAGGAACTATTAATAGCTGGGTAAATGTGCAAAAAGCTTTTGTGGTCAAGTGTTCATTGTTATGGTCCAGTAACAAAAAATCAGAAGCCATCTCAGTGCCACTTTGCTGATGTATCCATACAGCGGAATACTGAGGAGCCTGAAACTGGTGTAGATTGTGTTTACAGACGTGAGTGGAGACCGGGCCCAGTGGGCTCACTGGTGGGTGGAGCAGGTTCCTGAGTATCTTCTGCAGGGTCCTGGGGGTCCTGAGCTGATGCCAGCCCACTGGTGGGTGGGGCCGGTGGCTGACAGGGCTGGGTGCAGGCTCATGGTGGGCAGAGCTGGGGCCCAGCACCGCTTATTCACACAGGGATTCAAAGAAACAGTGAAGTTGATGTGGACCAAAATGTTTTAATGGGTAATTTATGTAAACCAAATTCCCTTGTTTTCCCCATGGTATTCCAGTATTCTATTTAGAAAATAATTTTTATTGAATATTTTTATAGAAAATATTTATTAGTTTAAGAAGAGGAAGAAGAGATCATAAAAGGCTAGTACAGTGAGTTAAAATCTTGTGAAGAGGGGAGGCTCATATTCTTTGAATGTTCGTTTGTTAATAACTCGGGCAGTCAGCACTGACTTGGCAGCCTTTATTTTCGCATACTCAGTAAATTCCCACAACTCTATTTCCATCAGTAATGAATAATTTCCTACTAGATTTGGAGATAAAATACTTTGTTAATTTGTTTTACTTGCTGATTTCTGAATTCCATTCCTGGTGTTTTGAAAAGAACACAGAAACACAAGACCTAGGCAAGTCCCATGAAGTCTGGCTCCTGCAGTCTGTTTTGGTTTTGAATAGATTCTGATTCTTTGCAGGTTATAATATAGGACACTTAAACTGTTGTTTTCAAAAGTAATGTCTTAAAATTAATAATGCATAACCATTTCAGAGTTAAAGTTTAAGCTTTGTGAAGCTGTTTACTTTCTGATTCCTGAGTTATACTCAAGTGCTTGATGAATATTTTCAAAGCTGTTTGTGAAGATTGTTTTAAAAACTGCTTTTAACACTTTAAAATTCCTTGACCTTGTGGGCATTTTTATAGACCTTAAATGAAAGATAAAAAATACAAAAGAGATCTTTAACACAGAAAATTATAAGATCTGTGTTTTTTTTTATTGTGCCATCACACAGAAATGACATATCATGCTTGTTTCTAGTATCTTTTCCACATTTTCCTTTGGTTTATTAATTAAATGAGAATTTCTACGCTATAGTTCTCTCTTTTTACATAAATGATACATCCCCCCTTCTTCCTTCCTTCTGTCTGTTCATCTCGTTCTCTGTTTCTTCTTTAATGAAACTGGGGAAATGAAAAAAAACCTGTGGTTTGTTTTTAAATAAATAACTGTATACTTTAGTCTGTGGTGACTGTGGTTATGGTTTGTTGCTGTTGTTCAGTTGTTAAGTTGTGTCCTACTCTTCTGTGACCCCATGGACTATAGCCTGCCAGGCTCCTCTGTCCCTGGAATTCTCGGGGCAAGAACACTGGAGTGAATTGTTACGTCTTTCTCCAGGGAATCTCCCCAACCCAGGGACTGTACCTGTGCCTCACGTCTCTCTTGACTCCTGCAGGTGGGTCTTTACTGTCTGAGCCACCAGGGAAGCCCATTATAGTGATTTACTTTTAATAACTTATTTCTAGAAGTATCTGTAAAAGCTTTGCAGCCTAGACATAAAGTTATATTGCAGAGATAACTTTGGAGCCTTTGCAGTATAACTTTCAGAAATGAAAGGGATAATTAGGCTATCAAATGCCCTAACATTGAAATATAAGATCTTAAAAATTCAGATTCTTCTCATATATAGAAATGTTTTATAATAAGTACAAGAATTTTTAAATGAATAACAACATGCTTTTATTATAGTTTAATTGTTAAAAGCAAGGAAGGACAGTTTCTATAGTCTTACATTAGTAATTGAATTAAAAACCTTTGTTCTAATTAGTAAGACTTTCACAGAATCAAGAGCTAAAAAGTGAACTTAAGAGTAATCTCATCCAATTGCCTTATATACAGACGAGAAAACTGTTTGATAGCACACGGAAGTAACCAAGGGCTCTCAGCTGTCGGTGCCAGAGCCCAGCCCAGAGCCTGGATCTCCACACTGTTAATAGATGTTCAGTTTTGAGGTTGTTCCATCAAAGCTTCATTCAGAGACCTATACCTTGGAATATTTTTGGTTTATTAAAATATATCTAGATTACCATGTGATCTATTACCTAAAAAGATAAAATTTAAATGACTGTCTGAACCTTTTTGAAGAAGCTCTTACTGTCCTAGTGTGATGGCCTTTGCTCTTACAGGCAGGAACTGATTCATCTGAAAAGACCCTGATGCTGGGCAAGACTGAAGGTGGGAGGAGAGGGGACGACAGAGGATGAGATAGTTGGATGGCATCACTGACTCAATGGACATGAGTTTGAGTGAACTCCAGGAGTTGCTGAAGGACATGGAGGCCTGACGTGCTGCAGGCCATGGGGTCACAGAGTTGGATACGACTAAACTGAACTGATTGTATCAGTGTCAGGTGTACAACACAGTGGTTCAATATTTGTAGATTGTACTCCATGTAACATTATTGTAAAGCAGTTCTCTATTTCCTGTCTGTACATTGCATCCTTGTGATTTATAATGTAGTAGTTCATACCTCTTCCTCCTCATCCCTGATAAGACTCATCCCATCCCCCCTCACCGCTGGTGACCACTGGTTTCATGTCCGTATCTGTGAGTCTGTTTCTGTTTTGTGGTTTTCACTCATTTGCTTTCTTTGTTAAGTCCATTTATAAGTCAGGGTTTCCCAAGTGGCAGGACTGGTAGAGAACTCGTGTGCCAGTACAGAAGACATGAGAGACGTGGGTTTGATTCCTGGGTTGGGAAGATCCCCTGGAAAAGGGCATGACAGCCCACTCCAGTATTTTTGCCTGGAGAATCCCATAGACACAGGAGCCTGGTGGCCTACAGTCCACGGGGTCATAAAGCGTCGGACAGGACTGAAGTACCTTAGCACACACACAGAAGTGAAAAGACACAGTGTGTGTCTTTGTCTGACTTTTCCCACTAAGCATGATACGCTATGGGTCCGTCCAAGTTGTGGCAAATGGCAGACTTTATTCTATGTAATAGCTGAGTAGTGTTCTGTTGTGTGTGTGTTCTGTTGAATGAGTGTGTCTGTGTGTGTACCTGTATGTGTATCTACACACACCCACACATCCCGCATCTTGTGTGTCTGTTCTTCTGTTGATGGACACTGGGACTGCTTCTGTCTCTTGGCTGTTGTAAATAAAGCTGCCATAAACTGGCGGGGTGCGCGAATCTTTTTGAATTATTGTTTTTGTTTGTTTATTTTGTTTATTTCATGCCCAGGGTGGACTCTGAATCGTATGCTAGTTATCATTCGTTTTTTTGAGGAAACTCTGTGCTGTTTTCCGCAGCGGCAGCAGCAGCTTCCATCCCCACCAGCCCGGCGCAGAGGGCTCTTCACATCCTGGCCAGTGCTCCTCTCTCCTCTCTTTGAGGATAGCCACTTTGACAGATGTGAGGTGACATCTTGTTTTGGCTTTGATTGGCACTTGAATTGGTGACGTTGAGCATCTTTGGGCATGTCTCTGCACATCTGCGTGTCTTCTTTGGGAAAGTGCCTATTTGAGTCCTCCCCCAGCTTTTATCCAGGTTTGTTTGATACTGAGCTGTGTGACTATATTCTGTATATTAACCCATATTAGACATGTTATTTGCTAACATCTTGTGTTCAGTAGGTTTCAGTTTTGTTTTGATGATGGTTTCCTTTGCTCTGTGCCAGAGGTTTTTGGTTTGATGTAGCTCCGTGTATTTGTTTTTGCTTTCGTTTCCCTTGTTGAGAAGACAGAGACAAAAAAAGCACTGCTAAAATCAGTGTGAAAGAGAGCAGTTCTTGTGTTTTCTTACGTATAGGTCTTTGATCCATTTGAACTTCTGTTTATGGTGTGAGAAACGTAGTCTTACTAGTTTGCGTGTCCAGCTCTCTCAATGCCATTTACTGAAGTGGAGTTTCCCTCATGCAGTCTGGCCGCCTGTGTCGTGCGTGTGTGTGTGTTTCTGGGCACTCTGCTCTGCTGCTGTGTGTGCCTGTTTTCATGCCCGTATCATCACTCTGTAGCACAGTCTCAAGCTGCAGCATGCCTCCCCCATCTCTGTGCTTTCTCAAGAGTGCTTCGGCCATATGAAGTCTTTTGTGCTTCCATAGACACTTTAGGATTGTTTTTTCTAGTTCTGTGAAAAATGTCATGGATAGGAATTTGATAGGAGTGGCTTTAAATCTGTATTTTGCTGTGGGTAGTGCAGACATTTTGATAAAATTGTTTCATTCAGTCTGTGAACATGGGATATTTTTCCATTTCTTTGTATCATCTTCAGTTTCATTCATGAATGCTTTATAGTTTTTGGAGTATTGGCCTTTCACCTCCTCGGTTAAGTTTTTTCCTTAAGTATTTTACTCTTTTTGGTGTGATTTTAAATGGGGTTATTTTCTTCCTAGGCACTTAATGACCACTATAGATGAAAGATTTCCTTTAAAAATGCTGTTCTTAATTTGGCATGAGTTGTGAAACTAAAGATGTTTAGAAGCTACACTCTGTTTAGCAACACAACAGGTTTTCGGATGATTCCTCTTTAGCACACCTATAGCCCT
>SJYC01115137.1:0-15897 GCA_006408675.1 Madoqua kirkii | reverse complement strand
TGGCTCGCCGTTTCCTTCTCCAGGGGGTCTTCCCAACCAGAGGCTGAACCCACATCTCCTAGTCTCCTGCACTGGCAGGCAGATTCTTCACCTCTGGCAACACCTGGGAAGCTCTGAAGCACCCTTCAGGTTTTGATTTCTAACTAAGTATTAATTGCTATCACATAAACCAAAGGTCCTTTGGGGGGGTCCCCCCTCTCTTTTTTAAAAAGAGTTTAAGGGGCCTTGCGATCAAAACAGTGAGAAGACCACTGTGGATTATCTCCAGCTACTGTTGGCCTGTTTCTTGCTGTGGCCTCATAAGGAACTACTGTTAGAAACCACTTCAAAGGATTTTTGTTGTTGTTGTTTTCTTATTCAGCGTGCAGTTTAGGGGACAGGGTGGAGGGGTGGAGGGATGAACATGGGCTGCAGGGTCTAGGTAGCAGGCGAGTGAGTCTCCTGTGCATGCCTCTGTGAATGCCTTTCTGTGGAACGATGTGAAACAGTAGTGACCGAGACTTCCAGTATTAAAGAGTCCGCAGATGCAGGAAGCTTGGAGAAGACCAGGCAGGATGAGTGCCAGAAAATGTGCATCTGACCATGTTACATTCAAACCACAGAGAATCACAAAGAGAACATCTTGAAGGAAGCCAGAGGGGAAAATCCTTACCTGTGCGGGATCAAGAGTGAGAATTATATTGGATTAGAACAAATTAAGTGTTCAGTCCAGACAGAAAAGCAAAATAAAATACAAGGGAGAGGAATTAACACATGTTGAAGTTGTCAGAAATGAATTAGTAATGTTGCTCCTGAAAAAGAAGATAGAATGTGTAGCTTACATCAGGACTGTTACAAAAGGTCGTTAAAGTATTGATGAGTCTAGCTGTGAAGAGATGTTATAGATGCTCAAGGCAATGGAAAACATAATAAAGTCATGGCTCTGGAAGAAGTAGTGTGATATTCAACTTGAAAATCAGAACAAAACAACTGACTTTCTGAAAAATACACTAAAATTGTCTTAAAATTTATAAACTGTAGGCCCAGAATCATGGGTAGGGTTAGGGCTTCCCTTGTGGCTCAGCTGGTAAAGAATCCGTCTGCAATGCGAGAGACCTGGGTTCGATCCCTGGGTTGGAAGATCCCCTGGAGAAGGGAAAGGCTACCCACTCCAGTATTCTGGCCTGGAGAATTCCGTGGACTGTGTAGTCCATGGAGTTGCAAAGAGTCAGACAGAAATGAACGACTTTCAGCTTCATGATCATGAAGGAAATAATCATACCCAAATAATACCCAGATCACACCCAATAATTATACCCAATGTAGTACCAGAATGAGATGGTTTTATAGGCCAGTAACAGAAACCTACAAGGAATAGAAAATTCCTGTACTGTGTATAAGACGACAAATGTGAAAAACTTCAGATTCTTTCTGTAAGCCAGCATAGCACTCTGGACAGAGTGAGTTCTCAGTGATGCTTGTAAAGTGCTGCATGCTTCCTGATACTACCACAGACAGGCAATGGAGTAAAAGAGAAGGTAGTTTCTGACTAATGGTAAATGAGATTGAAGATGCAGAGCTCCTAAATTAGCAACTCAAATCCAGGAATGCCTGAAGGACTAGCAAAACTGAACCAAGTATGCTTATTCTTAGAACATACATAATTCATTAATAGGGAAATTATTTCAGGTCACTATATTAATAAGTAAAAGAATGATCTTGATGCTGAAAAAATACTGGATAAAATTCGTTTCTAATTTTAAAAATTAACTTTCAGTAAATGAGAATAAAGGTTTTCTGCATTATAACCACATAATATTAATAGCAGACATCTTAGTGGTAAAATGCTAGAGCATGCATTCTTAACAGGCGCAGTAACGGAGAATTAGCTCTTGAAGGGACCAAAAATTCTTAAATCTTTGTGTATAATGTGCAGGTAGACATAGATATGGTACATAGTGCAGGTTTTACAGAATATTTGTGATGTTAAAATTTCTTTGGGGTGATTAGGAAAAAGACCTAAGTACAAAGGCTTCTCCTGGGGCGATAAGGTAAGACAGGTGGGAGAGCGGTGCTCTTGAGGCCTGCCTGCTATGGTCGGTCTGCGTGTGAATACCGTGGTTGGCACCGTTTGGGACATTACAGCAAATGCAGAAAAGCAGTTGAAATAAATGGTGCAATGTTGATGATTAAGAGCCAGAGTTGTTGCAGTATTTGAAGGCAATAAGATTTCCTGCAGAGAAAACATAAAAGATCTTTTGGGAAATGATTTCACTTGAGAGAGACTCAGTAAGTTGGTTTCAGATTAATTACATGAACTTTTCCTGTGAACAGGGCTGAATAGTTTCTTGATAGTCATTAAAAAAAAATGAGTATGTGGGAAGATTCAATATTGTAGATATTTTAACTATTCTGAAATTACCCAGAAATTCTGTGTAATTGATACATTTGTTCATTTAACAAGTATGTGTTAAGCATTCATTGTATGACACTCTGTTCTGCATTCTGGATGTACAGCAGTATATGGGGCAGACAAAAGCCCTTCTCTACTGGAACTTGAGTCAGTAGACACAGACGAAAAAATAATAAAGTGTTTCAGGGTGGTGATACTTCCCATACGAATCCTAGTAGGATTAGTTTTATAATGAAATAAAATATTTTAGAGTTTATCTGGACCAGTATCTGTGTGCTGTGGCTAAGATAACTTGTTAGAGATTAATCGTACTCTCAGACAATTGAGTATAATGTAAAATTATGTCATCGGTGCAAATTAGATCAGTAGGGTGAAAGACGGTCCAGAAACAGACTCAAAATGAGAACTTTTGTCAGTGGTAAAAGTGGCATTTCAGATCAGAAACTGGGTCATTTGGTGAGATTGTAATGTGGTCAGCCAGCTAGTCTCAGTACTCCAGAATGGATTCCAGATGAGTTAAATAATCTTAAAGGTAAAACAGCATTAAAATACCAGGACTTGACTTTGAACGCGTGACTGTGGGTTTGCTGTTGCAAGACTAAGGATTTCTGGAGGGCCAAGAGCACCGTTGTTGCTGTTCAGTTGCCAAGTCGTACCTGACTCTCTTTCGACCTCATGGACTGTTGTTTGTAGCTCCCCTGTCCATGGGATTTCCTGGGCAAGAATACTGGAGTGTGTTGCCATTCCCTTTTCCAGGGGATTTTCCTGACCTAGGGATTGGTCGAACCTGTGTCTCCTGCTTGGCAGGTGGATTCTTTATCACTGCACCACCTGAGAAGCCCTCAAGAGCACCATAAGCAATGTGAAAAAACAGTACTAACTGGGAAGATTGGACAGTGTAGACAGAGAGTGAACATTCTCATTAGAGGTTTTGTAATTAAGGGAATTAAACCTAATAAAAAGGTGCAAAGATGATGAAGATGGGATCACACACAGTGTAAGTTGAAACTATCGACTGTGCTTTGCCTGTCAGGGAGCTGCAGATTACATGGGTGGCTGACGCCCGCCATTGCTGGTGGGGGAGGGGGGGGTGTTCTGATAGTGTGCAGGGCAGTTTGGTATTCATGTCACACCCTTTGGCAGCAATCCCTCTTTGAATGTTTTGAAAGGAACTATTAATAGCTGGGTAAATGTGCAAAAAGCTTTTGTGGTCAAGTGTTCATTGTTATGGTCCAGTAACAAAAAATCAGAAGCCATCTCAGTGCCACTTTGCTGATGTATCCATACAGCGGAATACTGAGGAGCCTGAAACTGGTGTAGATTGTGTTTACAGACGTGAGTGGAGACCGGGCCCAGTGGGCTCACTGGTGGGTGGAGCAGGTTCCTGAGTATCTTCTGCAGGGTCCTGGGGGTCCTGAGCTGATGCCAGCCCACTGGTGGGTGGGGCCGGTGGCTGACAGGGCTGGGTGCAGGCTCATGGTGGGCAGAGCTGGGGCCCAGCACCGCTTATTCACACAGGGATTCAAAGAAACAGTGAAGTTGATGTGGACCAAAATGTTTTAATGGGTAATTTATGTAAACCAAATTCCCTTGTTTTCCCCATGGTATTCCAGTATTCTATTTAGAAAATAATTTTTATTGAATATTTTTATAGAAAATATTTATTAGTTTAAGAAGAGGAAGAAGAGATCATAAAAGGCTAGTACAGTGAGTTAAAATCTGTGAAGAGGGGAGGCTCATATTCTTTGAATGTTCGTTTGTTAATAACTCGGGCAGTCAGCACTGACTTGGCAGCCTTTATTTTCGCATACTCAGTAAATTCCCACAACTCTATTTCCATCAGTAATGAATAATTTCCTACTAGATTTGGAGATAAAATACTTTGTTAATTTGTTTTACTTGCTGATTTCTGAATTCCATTCCTGGTGTTTTGAAAAGAACACAGAAACACAAGACCTAGGCAAGTCCCATGAAGTCTGGCTCCTGCAGTCTGTTTTGGTTTTGAATAGATTCTGATTCTTTGCAGGTTATAATATAGGACACTTAAACTGTTGTTTTCAAAAGTAATGTCTTAAAATTAATAATGCATAACCATTTCAGAGTTAAAGTTTAAGCTTTGTGAAGCTGTTTACTTTCTGATTCCTGAGTTATACTCAAGTGCTTGATGAATATTTTCAAAGCTGTTTGTGAAGATTGTTTTAAAAACTGCTTTTAACACTTTAAAATTCCTTGACCTTGTGGGCATTTTTATAGACCTTAAATGAAAGATAAAAAATACAAAAGAGATCTTTAACACAGAAAATTATAAGATCTGTGTTTTTTTTTATTGTGCCATCACACAGAAATGACATATCATGCTTGTTTCTAGTATCTTTTCCACATTTTCCTTTGGTTTATTAATTAAATGAGAATTTCTACGCTATAGTTCTCTCTTTTTACATAAATGATACATCCCCCCTTCTTCCTTCCTTCTGTCTGTTCATCTCGTTCTCTGTTTCTTCTTTAATGAAACTGGGGAAATGAAAAAAAACCTGTGGTTTGTTTTTAAATAAATAACTGTATACTTTAGTCTGTGGTGACTGTGGTTATGGTTTGTTGCTGTTGTTCAGTTGTTAAGTTGTGTCCTACTCTTCTGTGACCCCATGGACTATAGCCTGCCAGGCTCCTCTGTCCCTGGAATTCTCGGGGCAAGAACACTGGAGTGAATTGTTACGTCTTTCTCCAGGGAATCTCCCCAACCCAGGACTGTACCTGTGCCTCACGTCTCTCTTGACTCCTGCAGGTGGGTCTTTACTGTCTGAGCCACCAGGGAAGCCCATTATAGTGATTTACTTTTAATAACTTATTTCTAGAAGTATCTGTAAAAGCTTTGCAGCCTAGACATAAAGTTATATTGCAGAGATAACTTTGGAGCCTTTGCAGTATAACTTTCAGAAATGAAAGGGATAATTAGGCTATCAAATGCCCTAACATTGAAATATAAGATCTTAAAAATTCAGATTCTTCTCATATATAGAAATGTTTTATAATAAGTACAAGAATTTTTAAATGAATAACAACATGCTTTTATTATAGTTTAATTGTTAAAAGCAAGGAAGGACAGTTTCTATAGTCTTACATTAGTAATTGAATTAAAAACCTTTGTTCTAATTAGTAAGACTTTCACAGAATCAAGAGCTAAAAAGTGAACTTAAGAGTAATCTCATCCAATTGCCTTATATACAGACGAGAAAACTGTTTGATAGCACACGGAAGTAACCAAGGGCTCTCAGCTGTCGGTGCCAGAGCCCAGCCCAGAGCCTGGATCTCCACACTGTTAATAGATGTTCAGTTTTGAGGTTGTTCCATCAAAGCTTCATTCAGAGACCTATACCTTGGAATATTTTTGGTTTATTAAAATATATCTAGATTACCATGTGATCTATTACCTAAAAAGATAAAATTTAAATGACTGTCTGAACCTTTTTGAAGAAGCTCTTACTGTCCTAGTGTGATGGCCTTTGCTCTTACAGGCAGGAACTGATTCATCTGAAAAGACCCTGATGCTGGGCAAGACTGAAGGTGGGAGGAGAGGGGACGACAGAGGATGAGATAGTTGGATGGCATCACTGACTCAATGGACATGAGTTTGAGTGAACTCCAGGAGTTGCTGAAGGACATGGAGGCCTGACGTGCTGCAGGCCATGGGGTCACAGAGTTGGATACGACTAAACTGAACTGATTGTATCAGTGTCAGGTGTACAACACAGTGGTTCAATATTTGTAGATTGTACTCCATGTAACATTATTGTAAAGCAGTTCTCTATTTCCTGTCTGTACATTGCATCCTTGTGATTTATAATGTAGTAGTTCATACCTCTTCCTCCTCATCCCTGATAAGACTCATCCCATCCCCCCTCACCGCTGGTGACCACTGGTTTCATGTCCGTATCTGTGAGTCTGTTTCTGTTTTGTGGTTTTCACTCATTTGCTTTCTTTGTTAAGTCCATTTATAAGTCAGGGTTTCCCAAGTGGCAGGACTGGTAGAGAACTCGTGTGCCAGTACAGAAGACATGAGAGACGTGGGTTTGATTCCTGGGTTGGGAAGATCCCCTGGAAAAGGGCATGACAGCCCACTCCAGTATTTTTGCCTGGAGAATCCCATAGACAGAGGAGCCTGGTGGCCTACAGTCCACGGGGTCATAAAGCGTCGGACAGGACTGTGTGTGTACCTTAGCACACACACAGAAGTGAAAAGACACAGTGTGTGTCTTTGTCTGACTTTTCCCACTAAGCATGATACGCTATGGGTCCGTCCAAGTTGTGGCAAATGGCAGACTTTATTCTATGTAATAGCTGAGTAGTGTTCTGTTGTGTGTGTGTTCTGTTGAATGAGTGTGTCTGTGTGTGTACCTGTATGTGTATCTACACACACCCACACATCCCGCATCTTGTGTGTCTGTTCTTCTGTTGATGGACACTGGGACTGCTTCTGTCTCTTGGCTGTTGTAAATAAAGCTGCCATAAACTGGCGGGGTGCGCGAATCTTTTTGAATTATTGTTTTTGTTTGTTTATTTTGTTTATTTCATGCCCAGGGTGGACTCTGAATCGTATGCTAGTTATCATTCGTTTTTTTGAGGAAACTCTGTGCTGTTTTCCGCAGCGGCAGCAGCAGCTTCCATCCCCACCAGCCCGGCGCAGAGGGCTCTTCACATCCTGGCCAGTGCTCCTCTCTCCTCTCTTTGAGGATAGCCACTTTGACAGATGTGAGGTGACATCTTGTTTTGGCTTTGATTGGCACTTGAATTGGTGACGTTGAGCATCTTTGGGCATGTCTCTGCACATCTGCGTGTCTTCTTTGGGAAAGTGCCTATTTGAGTCCTCCCCCAGCTTTTATCCAGGTTTGTTTGATACTGAGCTGTGTGACTATATTCTGTATATTAACCCATATTAGACATGTTATTTGCTAACATCTTGTGTTCAGTAGGTTTCAGTTTTGTTTTGATGATGGTTTCCTTTGCTCTGTGCCAGAGGTTTTTGGTTTGATGTAGCTCCGTGTATTTGTTTTTGCTTTCGTTTCCCTTGTTGAGAAGACAGAGACAAAAAAAGCACTGCTAAAATCAGTGTGAAAGAGAGCAGTTCTTGTGTTTTCTTACGTATAGGTCTTTGATCCATTTGAACTTCTGTTTATGTGTGAGAAACGTAGTCTTACTAGTTTGCGTGTCCAGCTCTCTCAATGCCATTTACTGAAGTGGAGTTTCCCTCATGCAGTCTGGCCGCCTGTGTCGTGCGTGTGTGTGTGTTTCTGGGCACTCTGCTCTGCTGCTGTGTGTGCCTGTTTTCATGCCCGTATCATCACTCTGTAGCACAGTCTCAAGCTGCAGCATGCCTCCCCCATCTCTGTGCTTTCTCAAGAGTGCTTCGGCCATATGAAGTCTTTTGTGCTTCCATAGACACTTTAGGATTGTTTTTTCTAGTTCTGTGAAAAATGTCATGGATAGGAATTTGATAGGAGTGGCTTTAAATCTGTATTTTGCTGTGGGTAGTGCAGACATTTTGATAAAATTGTTTCATTCAGTCTGTGAACATGGGATATTTTTCCATTTCTTTGTATCATCTTCAGTTTCATTCATGAATGCTTTATAGTTTTTGGAGTATTGGCCTTTCACCTCCTCGGTTAAGTTTTTTCCTTAAGTATTTTACTCTTTTTGGTGTGATTTTAAATGGGGTTATTTTCTTCCTAGGCACTTAATGACCACTATAGATGAAAGATTTCCTTTAAAAATGCTGTTCTTAATTTGGCATGAGTTGTGAAACTAAAGATGTTTAGAAGCTACACTCTGTTTAGCAACACAACAGGTTTTCGGATGATTCCTCTTTAGCACACCTATAGCCCTGGTCGGTACCTAACAGGTTTTAGTGTGATGCTAAGGCCAAGAGCCAGTGTGCAGTGGTTTGTGGCTCCTCTGCCCACGCCTGTGTATGTGTGTGAAGCTCTGCTCCGGTGCTGTCGGCCTTTATCATTTGTCTGTTTGCATCACTGAATCCTTTATTACTAGTGTGCTTGGGTAAGGATATTGCCTTAAAAATGGCTTATTCTGTATTTGTATTAATTTTCCTTACATAAGTAATAATAGCTCCTCTACCTCTTGCCTGTCATTCTGCTTTCAAAAGACAAAGTTAGCTTGTGGTGTGTAATTTTAGATAGGGTCACTTTTCTTCCTTACCTCTTTCACTCTTATATGGCTGCATATTGTAAAGGCTGGATATTGTTTTAATTAAAAAATGGGGCTTCTGACAGCACAGTGAGACTTGCTACCCTCTGTTCAGTGTCTTTATATAGGAAAGGCTATGGCAGAATCTCAGTGCATTTATATAGGGAGATCTTATGGCAGAAGTTCAGTGTGTTTATATAAAAAAGATCTTATGGCAGAAGTTAGACTAGAGCTTTATCGCGTTCGTAAAACCCTTGTAAGGAAAATCCTAGGCACTTAATGACAACTTTAGATGAAAGGTTCCCTTTAAAAGTATCTTTGTTAATTTAGCATGAGTTATGAAACTGAAAATGTTCATAAACTAAATTCTGTTTTCTTGAGGCTTAGACTCTTTCCTGAGAATGATAGTAATATATTTCATGTATTTCTGATTTTAAATATTAAAACATTATCTGTAATGCAAGATGTTTCTAGTTGGAGGTGGGTTGAAAAGAGACATCTTCCAGGACTCGTTCCGTAGATAATTACGGAGCGCACACCTTGTGGGTGGGTACTGTCCTGTGCATTGAGGATATTGGAATGTAGAAAGCAGATACTCTTATATTTGTAATTTGAATGGCTTACTGACCTTCCTGAGGCAATGGTTTGTCCGCACTTGAAGATATGTAGATGGTGCTTCATGGCAAGGGAATGCCATTTAATTTTTGCATATGAACCAGTGTAATGAACACTGGATTTTCAGCTGCCTTTGATGTGTATGTCTGGAGTAGAGCTGTATTTTTTCAGTCATAAATAAGAAAATAGATTCCATGCTTGTCATTGTGGCCCAGATAATTGCCTGTTATTACCAGACACCACTTTGTTTTACTTGGACAGACTTTGAGGATGTCAAAAGTAAGATTATGATCCTCTGTAAATGCCTTTCAAAATGGATTTAGAAATTTGGGAGTAAACTGAATTGTCTGTCCTCGTTGTTTTCGGGGTGTGTGTGTGTGTGTGTGTGTGTGTGTGTGTGTGTGTGTGCGCACATGCTTTTTTTTTTTTTTTGAGTCCAGAGGTATTTTAATTTCAGTTCTGTTTGACAGCAGGATGAATTGCTGTGGAAGGAGGGATCCAGGAAACTTCTTAGAGAAAGTGACCTGAGGGAGAGAGCCAATCAGCCAAGAGGGCGGTGGTCAGCTCTGTGGCCCCACAGCCCGCGCTCGAACCCCTTGTTTCGTAAATGCGTGGTTACGCAGCAACTGAGATCACTCCTAGCACTGTGCGTGTACTCTGGACCACGAGCTGCTTTTGTTCTGTAAGCATATAAGCTCCACCTGAAAATCCCGTGTGGCTGCTGCATCAGTCAGGAGAGAATAAACATGTCTGCAGTTCCTACAGCTTCTCAAGTTTTATTCCAGCTTCCTTGCGCACCTTGCCTACCCTGGGTTCAGTGATCAGTGAGAACAGCGAGATAATTGGCATAGTCAGTAGATATTACAGCGAGACAGTAACATTTAAGCTTGACTTTGAAATATCGGTAAGGATTTAGCAAACTTGGAAAGACGTTCCATTTAGTTGAAATAAGGTAAATGAAATCAGGGAGGCATGAAAGAACTTGGTAGTTCATGAGAAGTTAGTGGGCTTGTGTAGTGTCAGATGGATGGCGGAGAGGACGAGGATGCGGATGCCGGGAGGGTGGGCAAGTCTCACTGCGCAGGTTCCAGTGAGTGCTGAGCGTGCTGTGGGCACTGGAGGCCACTGAGCAGTGGGTGTCGTGGGTGCTCTTTTTGGATCACGAGGGTTGATTAGGCCTGTGATTGCAGGCCTGACCAGTTGGAGAACTGGTGCCGGTGTTTGCTGAGGGTGGATTGCAGCGGAGGGCTAGTAGGGGCAGAGTGGCCAGGCAGCGGCTGGCTGGCTTTGTCCTCTAGGGAGAGAAGCAGTCGACCTGGCACTCACAGGGGACTCTGACTGTTTGATTCACGGCTGTGATGGGGAGGGAGGGGAGTTCAAGATAGCCTCTGGTTGCATGTTTGGCTTATGGGATGAGCAGTGACGCGCTCTGGCCCTACACCCTTTGCTGCAGCTGTTTTGCTGTTTTAGTCGTGTTAGAGGAGTCACACAGGCTGACTGAACCCAGTCTCCAGCTTCATCGCTTTTTCCAGAGGAGACAAGCTGAAGGCCCCTGGTTCAGAACCCCAGCCCTCTACTCACAGGGTGCTCTCTCTGGTTTGCTCTCTCTGAGGAGCACATACGAATGGTCCTAGGGCTTGTGGAAAGTGAAGACATTCCCTGGATCTTGCATCTCCCACCAGAAGCCAGGGCAGAGGCCCGTCACCTCCTCGTTAGCCCCCACACCCCAGACTCGCTGAGCGCTCTGCCGGCTCCGGGCTCCGTGGCTAATGTGCCAGTATTCTGATGGCCACTTCTGCGTGAAGTTTAAAACTCCCTCCTTTTCCCAGAAGCACACCTGCCTGTCTGCAGCCTTGTTACCAGTTTGGTTAAACCAACAGTTCCTACATTAACAGGACAATATAAATCTTGTTTCTTTTGCCTCCTGAAGGTTCCAGAGCTTTTGTTCTTGGAGTGATTCCTTTTCATGGCATCTTGTTCTCTTAAGCATAAGAGTTTTCTCCTTCTGCAGGTGCTTATTTGGGGTCAAAGTTTACTGTACTTTTGAAGGGTTTTTTTTTTTTTTTTCCTGTTATCCACTGTGTTAATTTGCTGGGGCTGCCATAACAAAGCACAGTAGGCTGAAACAACAGACACTATTTTCTTACCATCTGGAGGCTAGAAGTCCAAGATTGGGGTGTCACAGGACCGGCTTCTCCGGCGGCCTTTCCGCTGGGCCCGGGGGCGCCACCTTCCCTCGTGTCGTCACGTGGCCCTGCTGGGTGTGTCTCTGTCCTCGCACCTCTTCCCGTGAGGACGCTGGGCCTGTGGGACGAGAGCCCGCCTCGTGACCGCATCTCCCTCACTTTAAAGAGGACAGTCTGTACAGTCCCGACTCTTAAACGCAGTCACTCTCTGAGGCCCTGCGTCAGGACTTGGTAGAGAAAGAGCAGATGAGCCAAGATGGCGCGGCCAGGCTCTCTCGCCTCGTGGCCTCTCCCGCTTGCCCCACGTTTTGTACGTAGTGATTATGGACAGGTGAGATCACCTGCAGCACTGCACACTGCGCATGCACGGCGCGAGGTGCTCGCCTGGCCCCAGCCTGCTCGCGTGCTGTGAGCGCATATAGCGCCACCTGGAAAGCACTTGGGGTTATTTTGTGGCTGCTGCTAACGGCTGCTGCATCGGCCGGGCGAGGAGAAGCGTGTCTGCAGCTCCTGCGGCTCCTTGATCGTCTTCCAGCTTCTTAGCTCGCATCTTGCCTCCCATGGGTTCAGCGAGCAGTGTGCACAGTTAGATACAGAGAGACAGACTTCAGCACAAGCTTGGGGGAAGCACTTCAGCCCGCACCACCAGCCTTATCGCTGTTTCCTCTGGATCTTTCTTAGATCTTTCACCTCTCGGATCTTCCCTGACCACCTTACACTTTCTGTCTGTCCTTGAGTATTTTAGGACAAGGCTGTGACAGCTGTTCGTCTCGTCTGTGCGTGGGCAGAATTGGTCTGTGTCTGGCTTTTCTCTGGGTGATGTGGCTGCACGAGGCCTTCTTCTCGGGAGGACCTTCCCTGTTGGAGTCTTTGGTTCCCTCTTCTCAGGGCCCCTTAGCTTCCCCATAGTGGCTCTTGTTGCCCGGACAGGGTGGAGTTAGGCTAGAGGGTAGGCACCCTCCTCCCCCCGTACCTGATGTCCCTGAGTCCTGGTCCTTTCTGTTGGGTCACTTCAGAGACCGAACTTATCACCTGGGAGATGGCAGGGCAAAGGCAGGGGCCGCAGTCTAACTTATTAGGCTGCCCGTAAAGACAGGCAGCCAGCAGGTCTCAGTGCTCTTCCCCTGAGCCCACCCTCCCCTCGTCTTCTGGGGCATCTCAGGTCTTCAGCACTTGAAGAGTTCACTTCATTTACTGGGCTTCCAAGGTGGCGCTGGTGGTAAAGAGCCCGCCTGCCAATGCAGGAGACAGACCGGATTTGATCCCTGGGTGGGGAAGATCCTTTGGAGGAGGCTATGGCAACCTACTCCAGTACTCTTGCCTGGCGGATCCCATGGACAGAGGAGCCTGGCGGGCTGCAGTCCACGGGGTCATGAGAGTTGGACATGGCTGAGCGCCCTGTGCACTCGGTGCTGTGCTTTGCGGGGGAGTGCCAGGACTAGAAGCAGAGCATCTGACTCAGGAGCTTCACGTCTGCTGCCCCACACTGGGACAGTCGGCAAGTCGCTGCTCCTGCCTGTCTGTTGGAAATGTCAGTGTGTTGATCTGAACACATTTAAAGTTGCTGTGCTAAGTCTAATACGAAAGCAAAATGCAGTTCCATACACCTGTGAGAACAGAGACGTTCTTTAACTTTCACGAATCTGTTTAGGTCAGAACCTCCTCTTTGAGGCGCTTCCAGCATGTGCCTGGGGTGCAGAGGTGGTGTGTGGAGCTCAGGAGGCCTCAGTCTGTCTTTCCTGATGTGAAGTCCACATGCCTGCTTTCCCTCCCCACACGAGCTCGTGTCCTGGGTCACTCATGTTCAGGAGATGTGGCTGGTGGGCTAACTGGCAGCTGAAATCCAGCACCAGTGTTGTGAAGAAGACGGCTGGGTGTGGCACTGTGTGTACCTCTGGCATCTCTCGTGGATGCTGGTCTCAGTCGGCACTAACTCTTCTTTTTCTTTTAATAGGTCACTTCTGTAGCTCGACCTCGTTTCTTCAACAAGCACAATGTCTCGATCGCGACAGCCCCCTCTTGTGACAGGCATCTCTCCGAATGAAGGCATCCCTTGGACGAAGGTCACGATTAGAGGAGAAAACCTGGGGACCGGGCCAGCTGACCTCATAGGTAAGGGCAGGGCCGGCGCTGTGCGTCCCCGGTGACGGCGTCTTCACGTTGGCAGCGAGGCCAGGTGCCAGGCCGCTGCTGGAGTTAGTGACGGTGATGGGAGAGCACCCCTGGTCTGTGCAGGGTTGTCTGGATGGAAAGGAAAGACTTATGTGACTTTCTGACTTTCCGTTAAAAGCATTATTTCATCAACTCTTGTCTGTGTTGTCTTTCTCCTGGTCCTGAGACAAACCCCGGCAGTGGGACGCTGTCTTATCTGCGCAGTGCTGGCGCCTCCTGCTGGGATCGCCGCTGCAGCCCACTTCCCTGCCCTTGCGTGGCCATCTGTGCCCCTCCTCAGGTGCAGCTCAGCTGGCCTCTTCTGGTCCTGCTGCTCTTGGAACCAAATCCAAATTCCCTCCACCTGGAGGAGCCTGTGCTCTCTGCCGGGCCACACCTGGGACCTGCGGGCCAGCTGTCTGCACGAAGGTGCCCTTCAGGGTGCGGGTCGCCAAGGCTCCAGACCTACAGCCACAGGCTGTCTGTAAACCCATGCCCGTGGGTAGAGAGCAGACCGTCAGTGTCCCCTGTGTGGTCAGGAGTAACCATCCCTGTGAGGGTGTGCAGATCCATCCAGGGCGGGAAGGGAGGCCTCTCAGGATGTGCTTCTGAATATGGATTCTGATTTCCCACTTTAATTTATTTGGACTCAGACATTCTGTTGACTCATTTCATAATTTATGAGGGAACCAGAGCCTCTTGATGAGGGTGAAGGAGAATGGAAAATCTGGCTTGAAACTCAAGATTCAAAAAACTAAGATCATGGCATCCAATCCCAACACTTGATCTCAAACAGAAGGGTAAAAGTGGAAGCAGTGACAGATTTTATTTTCTTGGGCTCCAGAATCACTGCAGACAGTGACTCCACCTATGAAATGAAAAGACACTTGCTCCTCGGAAGGAGAGCTATGACAAACCTAGGCAGCATATTGAAAAATGGAGGCCATCACTTTGCCCACAAAGGTCTGTATACTCAAAACTGTGGTTTTTCCAGTAGTCCTGCATGGATGTGAGAGCTGGACCCTAAAGAAGGCTGAGCACCAAAGAACAGGTGCTTTCAAATTGTGTTGCTAGAGAAGACTTGAGAGTCCATTGGACAGCAAGAAGATCAAACCAGTCAGTCCTAAAGGAAACCAACCCTGAATATTCATTGGAAGGACTGAAGCTGAAGGTGAAGCTCCGGTACTTTGGTCATCTGACGCAAAGAGCCGACTCAGTGGAAAAAGACTCTGGTGTTGGGAAAGTCTGAGGGCAGGAGAAGAAGGGGATGGCGAAATGAGGATGAGATGGGCTGGATGGCATCACCGACTCCATGGACACACGTTTGAGTAAACTCAGGAGATGGTGAAAGATGGGAGCCTGGTGTGCTGCAGTCCATGGGGTTGCAAACAGTTAGACAAGACTTAGCAATTGAACAACAACATGGGTAAACACTGGAGATTATGAGTTGGCGCCTGTTTCTCTTGCAGTATAGCTGCTGGTTGACATTGTTTTTTGGCTGCCCAGAAATCCTTGCAGAGGAGAAAGTTGACTGGAGTTGGGTACCATGTTTAGTTACTGAGTCTTGCCCCTTCCAGCTTGATCTTTTCACTAGTGTTACTTAAATATGTCTCATGTCATTTTCTGTAGCTGTAGTTTGTGATTGTTAAGTAAATAAAACTTAAGTTTATTACCCTTATGAAAGTAGTCTAATTTTATGTCTTGGTTCTGGACAAAGCTCATTCCAGATTGTTCTTTATAAAAAGTGGAAACATCTCTAGAATTCTTGGAAATGACCATCTAGCTGGAAGTTCTATCCTGCAGTTAAACTGGTGGTCCCTGAGCCCCAGCATGGGACGGTCACAGACCTGTGTGGACGCTGACTTCGTCAGCTTCAGGCGGTGTGATTACTGCTGGACTAAGTGTTTGGACTTCTGTAAACCTGCTAGCTCAGCTTTCATCTTGTCCAGGTATTGCCAAGAAACCATTTTTTAAAAAAGCAGATTTAACCTACTAAATAATTTAAACATTTTTAACTCTGATGACATCTATACTAGCCAAGTAAAGCACTTTAAAAACACTTTATTTGGAATTCTACAAGGTATTTTAAAAAATGTTTTATTTCATGAAGCAGATTTCTTAGAACATGCTTAAGAAGTAGATCTTATGATTTTATTTAATTTACATAACATTTAAAATGACCTGTTTAAATCTGTTTTAAATAATATGATGATGATTCTTTTGTTTTTTTTAGTTAAAATACAGGGCCTACTGAACCTGAGGTTGATAGCCGCTGCAGTGGGTGAGCAAACTGGGCTCTGGTTCTTTCCCTGCAAACGCGGCTGTCGTGGCTGTCGTGTGTGTGTGTGTGTGTGTGTG
>SJYC01115136.1:0-15657 GCA_006408675.1 Madoqua kirkii | reverse complement strand
TGATTTCAAAATATCTAGCATCTGTAATTAAACAGTTCATAAATTAAAACTTTTCTTTCCATTTATTTAAATACATGGTCTGATGAATGTGTGCATAAAAGATATTTGAGGAAATATGTATCGAAGTGTTTTTCAGGCTTATCTTGGAGATGGAAAGGTGTTCCAGGGGTGCTTACAACTTCTTAAATTGCTTAAATTTTTCAAAATAAAAACTAAGTATCAGGAAAACTAATAAACACTCCCATTTTGAAAAATAATTTTGAGTTATGATTGCATTTTAAACTATGTCAATGTCATCACATTAAAAACAACAGAAAACTTAACTCTAAAGGAGCTTTTAAACGCTGCTGCTGCTGCTGCTGCTGCTGCTACGTCGCTTCAGTTGTGTCCGACTCTGTGCGACCCCATGGATGGCAGCCCACCAGGCTAGCAATAGAGAAACTAAATTTCTTACATGAATAAATAATAATAGATCTTGTAGGAAAAGCTCTGAAATTAATTATTTCATTTATTATTCACTTAGTCTTATCTGACCCTGCAACCCCATGGACTGCAACACACCAGGCTCCCCTGTCCTTCACCCTCTTCCAGAGTTCGCTCAAGTTCCTGTCCGTCAAGTCGGTGATGCCTTCCAACCATCTCATCCTCTGTTGCCCTCTTCTCTTCCTGCCCTCAATCTTTCCCAGCATCAGAGTCTTTTCTAATGAGTTGACTGTTGCCATCAGATGGCCAAAGTACTAGAGCTTCAGCATTTTTTAAAACTGAATTTGGCATAATTGAAGTGTTCCTGGTATCTGATTTCTAAAAAAAATATTACATTTGCCAAACTTGACTGTTAAGCAGTATCCGAAGTTAAATGATGAGAAGACAAGGCACATGTGTTTGCCACACACACTTTGGTCTCTTTTCTCCCTGAATTTTACCACATTGGCGTGTGTGCTGCAGAAACGTGTGTGCAGGAACGTTGGTGCCCTGCTGGGACCATGTCTTCCCTGTGTATTCACAGTTCACTTAGGGTGGGCAGAGATGCCAGGCGCGGGCTGAGCTTTTGGAGCAGAGTGCAGTGCAGTGACAGGACCCTTAGGAAAACACTGAGGCAGCGTGGACCGACACCACTGCAGGAGTGATGTGCAGGCGTGAAGAATGCGCTCGCAGTCGAGTGATGCCTGAGGACACGCACTGACTCGGCAGACTCCAGGCTGTGCTTAACGTGAAGTCTGCTTTCGTTCATTCTGTAACATTCAGTTCAGTGCCATCGCTCAGCCGTGCCCGACTCTTTGGGACCCCGTGAATCGCAGCACGCCAGGCCTCCCTGGCCATCCCCAACTCCCGAGTTCACTCAGACTCACGTCCATCGAGTCCTTGATGCCATCCAGCCATCTCATCCTCAGTCGTCCCCTTCTCCTCCTGCCCCCAATCCCTCCTAGTATGAGAGTCTTTTCCAATGAGTCAGCTCTTCGCATGAGGTGGCCAAAGTACTGGAGCTTCAGCTTTAGCATCATTCCTTCCAAAGAAATCCCAGGGCTGATCTCCTTCAGAATGGATTGGTTAGATCTCCTTGCAGTCCAAGGGACTCTCAAGAGTCTTCTCCAACACCACAGTTCAAAAGCATCAATTCTTCGGCGCTCAGCTTTCTTCACAGTCCAACTCTCACATCCATACATGACCACAGGAAAAACCATAGCCTTGACTAGACAGACCTTAGTTGGCAAAGTAATGTCTCTGCTTTTCAATATGCTATCTAGGTTGGTCATAACTTTCCTTCCAAGGAGTAAGCGTCTTTTAATTTCATGGCTGCAGTCACCATCTGCAGTGATTTTGGAGCCCCCCAAAATAAAACCTGACACTGTTTCCACTATTTCCCCGTCTATTTGCCATGAAGTGATGGGACCGGATGCCATGATCTTCGTTTTCTGAATGTTGAGCTTTAAGCCAGCTTTTTCACTCTCCTCTTCTACTTTCATCAAGAGGCTTTTTAGCTCCTCTTCACTTTCTGCCATAAGGGTGGTGTCATCTGCATATCTGAGGTTATTGATATTTCTCCTGGCAATCTTGATTCCAGCTTGTGCTTCTTCCAGCCCAGTGTTTCTCATGATGTACTCTGCATAGAAGTTAAATAAGCAGGGTGACAATATACAGCCTTGACGTACTCCTTTTCCTATTTGGAACCAGTCTGTTGTTCCATGTCCAGTTCTAACTGTTGCTTCCCGACCTGCATACAGATTTCTCAAGAGGCAGGTTAGGTGGTCTGGTATTCCCATCTGTTTCAGAATTTTCCACAGTTTATTGTGATCCACACAGTCAAAAGCTTTGGCACAGTCAATAAAGCAGAAGTAGATGTTTTTCTGTAATATTAATATGTAATATTAATATGTAATATTAATATATGTAATATTACATGTAACTAAATACCAGGAGAAGCATGTGCAGACTGTTGTTAGGAAAATGGTAAATTTTTTTCGAGAATAATGTATGCATTTAGTAATAATACACTTTAGAACTTTATAGCAGTAACTTAGGCTTCTTAAAGGAAGTCTTAAATATTAGAGAAAAAAACAGATTAGACAGAATTCAGTAGAGGCCGTAGTTTATTTGCAAATAATATTGGATATATTAAAAAATGAGAATAGGTAATGAACCAGGATGTGTTATTTCTGTATTTGCTTTTCGTTGAAAAGGCCCAGTGACACTAACAGAGTTGTCTTTTCATGGAAATAGTCCTTGTTCTGGACTTTGTTACAGTGCGCGCTTTTACTTTCAGGTCTGACAATTTGTGGGCATAATTGCCTCCTGACGGCAGAGTGGATGTCTGCAAGTAAAATAGTGTGTCGAGTGGGACAGGCCAAGAATGACAAAGGAGACATTATCGTCACGACCAAGTCGGGTGGCAAAGGAACCTCCACAGTGTCTTTCAAGCTGCTCAAACCTGAGAAAATAGGTATCGTCTCCTGTGACTTTTCTCTCAAGAATAAACTGAAATTGGGTTTTGTCTTTTAAAATTGACAATCAGTAAATTAATATAAAATTACTCTGAGATTCAATTTCTTTCTTTAGGAATAGATATTCGTTAAAATTTGTATTACTTTGAAAAAGCAGTGTACTGAGCTAAAAGTAAACCCTAAGGATGATAATCCTTAGAACAAATGTTGTTTTAAGTTCTATATAAAGTCTGCTCATTTAATATGTCAAAATGCCAGTTTTAGTTTCTTGATCGTGATACAATAATGGCATTTCATTCTGTGACACAAATTAGCCAGTGATACCATCTAATCGGGTTTTATTTTTCTTCTCTTCCTGTGTTCCTGGCCTGGACAGGACTTTGATGGCAGAAGTGTGCCTCTCCAGATTAGAAAAGCCCGCTGCTTGTGCTCCAGACAGCTCTGTGTTCCCTCCGTGCACTTAGCTGCACTTCCTGGTCTGGGGTGGAGCTTGGTGTGAGACAGGACTCTGGGGGCAGCCCCCAGCTGTGGCACAATGGTACCTAACCTGCCTGCCAGTGTAGAAGACTCAGGAGATGCAGGTCAGTCCCTGGGTCAGGATGATCCCTGGAGGAGGAAACGGCAGCCAACTCCAGTGTACTTGCCTGGAGTGGACAGAGGAGCTGGCGGGCTACAGTCCATGTGGTCGCAAAGAGTCAGACAGCACTGATCACATACACAGCCCCCAGGTGTGGGTGGGAGTGGAGGCCCAGGGCCGCCTACGCCAGAGGACTGAGGAGCTAGGACCTTCAGGGACGTGCTTAGTGAAGCCCTTCACATGGAGTAGGAGTAAGTGCTCCCCCTACGCTCGTTTCGGCTCTTTATCCAGCTCTCCATGTGCACAGCATCTCCCCGGCTTTGTCTTTGTGGATTTGTAGTGGCTGGCACATGGTCAGCAGATAAATACTTATACAATGTGGAGCTCTCACAGGCAAAATTAAACCTAGGCCATACCTCTCTCATATAGAAAAGCCAAGGATTTTGCGAATATTGTTTTCTGTCTTCGAGCATAAAACCTTTCTTTGCCATTGTATCGTTAAAGTTTCTAATACATAAATGATTTTTAAATTTTTTTAAATAAAAACTTGAGGAATTTAAGGGAAAATTCAAAATGTGATTTACATATAGGTACTTGCTGTACTGTGCTTAGTTGCTCAGTCATGTCCAAGTCTTTGTGACCCAATGGATATAGCCCACCAGGGTCCTCTATCCATGGAATTTTCCAGACAGGAATACTGGAGTTGCCATGTCCTCAACCTCTCTCATATAGAAAAGCCAAGGATTTTGCGAATATTGTTTTCTGTCTTCGAGCATAAAACCTTTCTTTGCCATTGTATCGTTAAAGTTTCTAATACATAAATGATTTTTAAATTTTTTTAAATAAAAACTTGAGGAATTTAAGGGAAAATTCAAAATGTGATTTACATATAGGTACTTGCTGTACTGTGCTTAGTTGCTCAGTCATGTCCAAGTCTTTGTGACCCAATGGATATAGCCCACCAGGGTCCTCTATCCATGGAATTTTCCAGACAGGAATACTGGAGTTGCCATGTCCTCCTCCAGGGGATCTTCCCAACCCAGGGATTGAACCCAGGTCTCCCTCATTACAGGCAGATTCTTTACTGTCTGAGCCACCAGGGAATCCCTGTACATGGGTATACAAATGTGTATGTAAATATATGTACACATTTTTATATGCACAGTATTCTTATTTTTGCTTAATTTTGTTTAATGTCTTTGAAAACTGAACTGTGAAATTACAAAGTAGGAGCTTGTTTTCAGGTTTCTGGAGGAACCTTTTTTTGGTCAAACATTTTGACAGAACCTAGTACCATCTTGTATCATGTTTGTACAGTAGACAGAACTTATTATCACGTATTGACTTTATCCTAAAATGCTCTGCCCGGGAGTTAACACGTACAGGCTCAGGAAAGGCTTACGGAACCGCACTTGGGAGTGTCTGGACCAGCACTTCCCTCTGACAGCCTCCTTACGTCCTGGCATACGTGTGGTGCTGATTGAAACAGAAGGTTCACAGGGAGTCCTGCCACTGGAGGCTGCCTGGGCCCAGAGCCCTTCCTTCAGGGGGCTCGGGCCCTGCCCTGCATTCTGCTTCACGCATCTCCCTGCCCAGCCCCTGGGTCTGAGAGTGGACCATGGGAAGCATCGTGCCAGGGAGAGTGAAGAAAGACTCAGTCACGTGAGAGAGTGCGCTGCTTTCAGGATGATGCTTTGTCTTCCCTGAATGTCTCAGCCATTTCCATCACCCAAGCTGTGCATTCCTTGGAATGTGTTTGACTGATTTCTGTATATAAGGAATTGTCGGATACTTTCTTGATATACCGAATTAACTGTACTGTTTATTATTTGTAAAATACATTTGTTTTAGCAGAACTTTTTCTCAGATATTAATTTATCTTCTGTATTACAAAGAGTCGGACACAACTGAGCAACTGAACTGAACTGACTGAATAATGAACAGTACAATGAAGAGGTGTTATTTTTGCCTTTCTGTGGATTTTTAGTGCTTTTAATTAAGAAAGAAATTAAAGTTTTTGTGCCCTCAGATCTTTAAACAATCACTTTAGCGTGCATTTTGTGTTAGGTCTTAAGACAGTAAACAGTAACGTAAGATTTAGACAGTGCCTGGGGAGTGTGTGTCCTGTTAAGTCTGTGCTCCTTGTCTTGGCAGGCATTTTGGACCAGTCCGCTGTGTGGGTTGATGAGATGAATTACTATGACATGCGCACCGACAGGAGTAAAGGGATTCCTCCCTTGTCCCTGCGTCCTGCCAACCCACTCGGCATCGAGATTGAAAAGTGAGTCCTGCTTTGCCTCAGTTGCCTTGCCTCCCACGTGCTGAGTTTCAGGTATTCAGGCTCCAGAAACACGTGAGGAAGCGCAGCTGAGGGTGCCTCTGTCGCTGGGAGCCAGTGTCATTTCTGGAGCCTGCTAGAGAGAGTGTTCCCGTTAAAATGTTGGCAGAACCTACCTGCCTCTTTAGTTTTTGAGTTTTCGTTTTGTGAAGGAAAAAAGTATTTTGAAATTTCTAATAACTAATGCTTCTAATGATACGAGAGTTAGTGTGTTGTCTGGAGCTGGTAAGTTTAAATATTTAGATGGTATTTGAGATTAAAATAGATTTTTCCATGTGCTTGATTTTTTCAGGAAATATTTGACAGTAATTAGACCCAATGTGGTCCTGTCATTTTGTTTATGTTGTCTACCTGTAATTTGTACTTAATCAGACTTACTTCATCAGACTTATGGCAAGTAAACGGTATCTTTCAAAATGTCTCGGGCCAGACCAGACCCGGCGTTCCTGGTTCTTCATCCGGAGTGCGGTGCTCACAGCTCTCGCGCCAGCGCCTTGGTCCTTGCTTCTTCCTACATGTGCTCCCTGTGCAGCAGCCCTGTCTGGTCTCTCTCGGCCTTAGCGGCTCTGCGGGATACAGTGCTGCTGAGCGCTGCTTCACAAACCCTGGTGCAGGCGACCGCGACCTGCTAGCCTCTCAGCCTTGGCTTCTCCAGGTGTCTCTCGGATCGGAGAAGGTTGACCACTCACCTCGGTGTATGTAACCTTCAAGCCTCTCCTTGAAGACCCCCAGTTGGTTGCCCCCAGGCTGCTTTCCCCTGCTAGAGTTTGTGCCAGCTGGGGGCAGGCGGGGGGCCACACGTGTGTCTTGGGAGGTTGTCCTGTCTTGAAAAAGGCCTGAGGGTTTTAAAAGGTGGTTTCAGTGAGCATGGACTGTTCTGGGTCACAGCTGTGAAGCTCTTTGGCCACCATGGGTCATTCTAGAGCTGTTTTAAGGGTTTCAGTGCCTGATAAATTAAGAGTTTAAGGATTAAGAACATCCAGGAAAGAGAAGTAATTGCTGGGTCTTTATTTGAACAGGGTTTCCTGCACAAGGGGACCTTGTGGTTGAGAGTAAATCCTCCAGTGGCCTGCTTCAGCTCCCTGGATTCTGCTTCTTCCTAAGGTCCGCCACAGGCAGTGTGGAGCAGAAGGGCCCTCTGGGTTGTTCTTCTGAAAAAGATTCACACAGGAGTATAGGAATACATGTGACTTTTGTTTGAGCTTTAGACAGAACTATCAAAGTTAGGATTAAATTGATTATTTTCTGTCATAATGAACTTCCCTTGCGGCTCAGCTGGTTAAGAATCCACCTGCAACGTGGGAGACATTGTAGGTTTGATCCCTGGGTTGAGAAGATCCCTTAGAGAAGGGAAAGGCTACCCACTCCAGTATTCTGGCCTGGAGAATTCCATGAACGGTATAGTCCATGGGGTCATGAAGAGTCGGACATGACTGAGCAACTTTCACTATCATAAAATTATTTCCTGAGTCTATCTTGTAATCCACCCACAGTTTAATCTCTACCTTTTCATGTCCTCTCACCTTTTGATTGTCTTGTCACTGCTGCTGCCACTAACCACGGAGGGGGCTTGGGTACTGCCCTCTTCCTTTATTTTATTTTTCAAACCATAAACTCTATTTTGCATTGAGGTATAGCCAATTAACAATGTTGTGGCAATTTCAGGTGAACAGTAAAGGACCTCAGCTGTACATGTACCTGTATCCGCTCTCCCCCAGGCCCCTCTCCTCCTGCAGAGCCCTCTTTCTGAGTAGGGCTCAGGATAATCCTTACGTAATGGTAGCCAGCCAGAAGGCGCTCAAAGTGCGGCTCTGTGGGAATGGCTTCTCTTTCTCCTCTGAAGGAGCTGCCTGGGCCCCGGCCCGTCTCGCGGTGGCTCCGGGCCCTCCCGCTGCCTGCAGGGTGACTTGGGGGCTGCAGGCCGGGCCTGTGCCGGGCGGGTGCTGAGCGGGTGCTGAGCGGGTGGAGCAGGGGCAGCTGTGTGCTCACAGCCTGTTGCTCAGTGCTCTGCTGCCCAGGAGAAGAATCTTTTCATGACTTAGGATTTCAGGGTGATAAATTGTATTCAGATCTTAAAATAGTAATATGTACATTCAAGAAGTGCTCAAACGGTGATAAAATTTACTATAATATTTCTCCCAAGCTGTTCTTGAAAGTTTCAATAATAATTTGTTCAGCCATGGAATAACTAAAGGATAATTTTGGAAAAGGTAGAAGCTTAACTGTCATACAGATACAAAATGCAGACATGTCCAGGCTTTTATTTAATTCATTAATTAATGGGGAGCCCAGTGGAGCATTAAGCCAGCTGAGAGGGAGTCCCAGGGCACAGACAGAGGGGGCAGTGCTGGGCGGTGCCACGCCGGCCCCACCCCTGTCCAGTGGTCTCCCGGGTGCACCCTCACCCGACAGGCCTCTGTGCCGGGCCCCCCGGGCGCTCTCAGCCCCGACTTCCGCTTCTGTGACACAGAGCAGGCACGCCTGGACAGCATGGGGGCCCTGGCAGGCCTCCACACTGCGGAAGGACGGCCCGTGTGAAGTCTCTCACAAGTGTGTTCTGCTCAAAAGGAAGAATGAATAGACATTCCAGAAAGCAAGAAAATGGAAGGTGAAAGTTGGAAAATGTATGGAAACCAAGAGACGAGAGTAGTTTTGGCCAGAAAAATGCTTTTCAGGTTCCTTCTTAGCTTTTAAAGATGGCTGTCAGGAAAGCTGCGTTTGTTCTACTGAAGTCTGACCTCAAATAGAGAAGCCTTACTTTAGAAAAAGGGTGGGAAAGGAAGAACAGGTGTTAGAATATGGGTATGGATTTTATTTCCCTGATTCACGTCATATTTTTTAGATAAAAGCTTTGGTCCCTATCGAGAATGGTGTTGCACTCAGGTTAGAAGCCCTGGGAGCATTTTCTCCTACTGTCTCTTTTATTTCTGTTTATTCATGTCATTTGGGGCTTCTTTTATAAATAGAAGATGGGAGACAACGTATTTTTAGTTTTTTTAAAGATGTCGTCAGAGAAGGAATAACAGGATTTAATCACTTGCTTGTTGAAATATATTAATTGAGAAGGTTTGAAGAATTAAAACTACTCGTTGTAAAGTGCTGTGGTCTTGATTTTTTCCCAAACAGAAGTGCTGGGGTTGCCTGCGGGAGAGGAGTCGGCTCCTGTCTGAGACGGTGGGATGTCTACGGAGGTTCTTGTCCCACAGGCGCGTGCGCAGGATGGAGCCCGGGGTGCCCTGCAGTGCCTCTGCGTGTGAGCCGCCAGTGAGAGGCAGCAAAGGGCGCTTCTCCCTGTGTGCGCATCAGGGTGCCGCTGTCCTTCTGCCCACAGGCCTTGCGGTTGGCGTTCATGGCCTCCGTCGGCTGCTGGAGGCCTTCATGGTCCTAGGCTTTTAATTGATGTTTTGCACACGCAGTGCCTTGAACCTTATAAGAATGTTACTAATTACTTGGAAAAAAATAACTTCACTTGAACTGAGACTAGAATTTGCTCGTAAAAAGTTTGTATTTCTAATTTATTATACTGATTGTCACAAATGGGCATTTTTTGCACTGCTTAAATTATGATGGAGACATCATAATTTAAAAAAAAAAGAAAAGAAAAAGATGAAAACAGGTTCATATTAATAAGTGAAAGGCTTCCCTAAGTTTTATTTCTTAAAAGTCCTCTCTGCCTAGTAGGAGAGTATTTGTAAGTGAAACTTTTGGAGATGGTACTTATATGGATGAAGCACAAGCTGGAATCAAAATTGCCAGGAGAAATACCAATAACCTCAGATATGCAGATGACAGGACCCTATGGCAGAAAGCGAAGAAGAACTAAAGAGCCTCTTGGTGAAAGTCAAAGAGGAGAGGAGAGTGAAAAAGTTGGCTTAAAGGTCACCATTCAGAAAACTAAGATCATGGCATCCAGTCCCATCACTTCATGGCAAATAGATGGGAAAACAATGGAAACAGTGACAGACTTTTATTATAATTTTGGGCTCCAAAATCACTGAAGATGGTGACTGTAGCCATGAAATTAAAAGACACTTACTCCTTGGAAGAAAAGCTATGACCAACCTAGACAGCATATTAAAAAGCAGAGACATTATTTTGCCAACAAGGGTGCATCTGGTCAAAGCTGTGGTTTTTCCAGTGGTCATTTATGGTGTGAGATTGGACTATAAAGAGAGCTGAGCACCGAAGAACTGATGCTTTTGAACTGTGGGGTTGGAGGAGACTCTTGAGAGTCCCTTGGACTGCAAGATCCAGCCAGTCCATCCTAAAGGAAATGAGTCCTGAATATTCATTGGAAGGACTATGACTGAGTGACTAACATTTTCACTCATGCTATGCGATGCCTGAATGCTAGGGCTGTGTGCCGTGCTTAGTCGCTTAGTCGTCTGACTCTTTGCGACGCCATAGACTGTAGACCACCAGGCTTCTCTGTCCATGGGATCCTCCAGGTAAGAATACTGGACTGTGTGGCCATGCCCTCCTCCAGGGGATCTTCCCAACCCAGTAATCAAACCCAGGCCTCCCACATTGCAGGCGAATTCTTTACCGACTGAGCCACCAGGAAAACCCAAGTAAATGGAATATTCAAGAATATAGAGTCTATCAGGAGAAATGGATGATAAAACAACCATCCCAATAACGACAGAGAATAACATGGTGTGTAATCGAGATTTGTGCAGAATCCCATGGCAGACTGTGGGAGGAGCCCACATCCAGACCAGGAGGTTTTGTAGGGCTGGTCCATGTGACGTAGGGGAAGATGCTAGGCAGACAAAGCTGCAGGTTCAGAGGCTTGGGGTGAGCAGGACATACAAACAGATCACAGAATAAGGGGGAGGATGGTGATGAGTTGTGAGTCTGGAGAGGTGAGCAGAGACTGTCGCTGCCAATGTCATTCAGTTCAGCCTTCTTTCTGCCTGAGGACACTAGGAGGCCTTTGAAGTGTGAAGCAGGGGAGTATGATGTGGACCAGCCTTTATTTATTTTGTTTCTTTAAACTTCAAGTTTTTTATTTTGTATTGGGGTGTAACCCATTACTGTTGTGGTAGTTTCAGGTGAACAGCAAAGGGACCCAGCCATACATACATATGTATCTATTCTCCCTTAACCCCCTTCCCATCCAGGCTGCCACGTAACACGGAGCAGAGCGCCATGTACTATACAATAAGTCCCTGTCGGTTATCCATTTTGAATAGAGCAGTGTGTACATTACCTTCCCAAACCCCCTAACTATCCCTTTCCCCCAAGCAACCATAAGTGTTTTTTTTTTAAGTCTGTGAGTCTCTCTTTCTGTGTTGTAAGTTCATTTGAATCATTTCTTTTTAGATTCCACATATAAGGGATGTCATATGATATTTCTCCTTCTCTGTCTCACTTACTTCACTCATTGTGACACTGAGTCTCTAGTGGGCCAGGCTTTAATAAAGACCATTTTGGCTGGTCAGTGGAGACGGGACTTCAAGGGAAAGCGAGCAGAGGCAGGGAGGCCAATGAGGAAAGAGGCCATCATTCCAGCCTTGGAAGGAGATGGCAAGGGTGAAATGAGATGGCGGCAGAGGATACGCACACGCTGGGCAGACTGAGAGATCTGGGTCCAACTTTTCTACCATGCATACCAGTTATGAAGATCTTCCCTTGTAGCTCAGTGGGTAAAGTATCTGCCTGCAGTGCAGGAGACCAGGGTTCGATCCTGGGTTGGGAAGATCCCCTGGAGAAGGAAATGGCAATCCACTCCAGTATCCTTGCCTGGAAAATCTCATGGACAGAGGAGCCTGGTGGCCTGTGGTCCATGGGGCCGCAAAGAGTCGGGCACGACTGAGCGACTAACACTTACTTACTTATACTAGTTATGGGTCAAGAATAATATATAACGTTTTTCCAAGCTGAAGTTCTTTGTAAACTAAAAAAAAGAAAACAGCTTAATAATGGAACTGTAGGCAACAGAGATATTTCGGAACAAAGAAGAGTCTACAGGGAGAAACAAAAGTCACCATATTTAAAGTACCAAGTCATTACATATTCGGACCATGCATATTTTTTCCTTCATATATTGATTGTCTTTGTGTGACCACGAATGTATAATGCAAGGTCAGCCTGTCTGCCCTTCCCTCTTATTCTTTGCTGGTTATCTTCTTATGGATGGGTCAGGAAAGAAAAGGGCTTTTATCTATCTTTCCTGAGATTTGTACCACTCTCAGCCCTGCTCACCTCTCTGCCATTCACTACCTAGAAATCCTGGACCCATGGATAAGGACTGGCTTCCAGAGAGCCATGAAGGTGTGACTAGGGGAAGAAAAAAATTATCTGATATTTTCCCATCTCTTTATTCTACATGATATCACTTCTCAAAGTGATATACAGACTTCAAACTTTAGCAATAAACTAGTCAAAGGCAATTACAGTAGAAGAGTAAAACTTTAAGCCTATAAACTAGTGTTTACCTTGTTTTAAGGGACAAGAGTTTCCCTCCGCTCCACCTTCATCCCCAGCTCTGCTTGTTTCCTTTTCCCAAGTAAGTGACCCTGGGGGACAGGACACACCTTTTGCTGGGAGTAAGCATTCCCTTAGCACACAGAATTCTTCTCCCAGCTCTCTGTTTCCCTCAGAAATGGGGAAAAAAATATTGAACAGCATTTCCCAGCCTACTGCTGGCTAATAGCATCAACTGCTAATGTTTTATGAAATCCATCTCGGTCAGTGTATGCATTAAGCAGAACCCACTGCGTTAACACTTGCCTCCCTCCTGCTCTCTCCGCATTGTTGGGCTTGTCTCGCTATGTGAAGAGGCTCTGCAGCATCCAGGGCTCTGTGTCTCCCTGGCAACGGTGATGGGAAATGAATGCCATCTTGAAGCTGCAAACTGCCCTTTGGGGCTGACGTCTGATGGGCCTTTCAAAGAAAGCTGAGTTTGCCGACACTGTGAGTTCGGTTATCACCCATTTTTCTAGGACAAAGGCCTGGGGCAGCCTCTAGTACCATTTGGCTGATATTACTTTCATCTATTTCTATTTCTCATGGTTAAAAACAGAAGCTGAGTCATTGGTGCTTTGGCATAAAGATGTCCAGTTTCACCCATGAGACATCTGGTCCTAATAAATGGCAACATGTAGTGGGTGGGGAGGGAGCCAACTGCAAATCCATTCAGAAACTTGTAAAAATAGTCATAATAAATTTACATGTGCTGTCTTAATGGATCTTAAGTGAGGTGGGTATTTTTATCCTTATTTTAAAGATAAGAAAAGAGAGGCTCAAAAACTTCAGAAGCTTGCCCAAGTCATACATCTTGCTGTTTAGAATCACATGATTCCAGGCCTAGATGTTCCAGTATCTTAGGCTGGATCTTGTTTTTTCCCTCACGCAGGCCAGTGGATGCCATAATCCAGGAGAGTCAGAGACCAGGTCCAGGTGAATATGAAGCTTGTTTTTGAAGGAGAGATGTGGGATTTTGCAGACAGGGAAGAGTGATATTTGTTTGGGGGATGGGGTGTGGGTTTATTAAATCTGGGGTACTAAATGCATCTGAGTTGGAGATAATATTAACACGAAAGCTCCTACCAAGGGGGGAGGTTCTGCATCACCACTGTTCTCAGGGGACTTTCATGTTTCACCTGTGATCAGCTTAGCCTTGGACAGTCAACCTCAGGCTCTGAGCATGGACACAGCCTCAAGTACCATTGTCTCCAGTAATGTTAGGAACTGGGAGCTAAGGAAATCCAGGACTGAAACGGGCTGGATGATGGAAATCTGACCCTTCCTCTTAGAGCTTGAAAGAGTAGCTGATGTCAAAAACCAGGAGCCTCAGCTGGGCACCAAGGGGCTATTTGCAGCTTGACAGCCTCTGTTGAATTATTGATACCCTCCCTACCTCGGGACCTCCCCCTTGTTAACAAATCGCATTCTGTATGAAAATTTAAAGAGGCAAATGAGTGGAATCTCTTGTCCTATTATTGCCCTCTTCTTTGCCATCTGAGCTCTAATTTTTAAGTCAATCAGCCTGAGAGGCACCTCTGGGGAAAAGGCACAGTGCACAGAGCCAAGCCCAGGACAGGAAAACTGAAGGCCATGACTGAGACCATGACCTCAGTCCTGAGTCATTTAATGGAGCCTAAGTGACTCTGGGCTGGATGAGCACTGACCCTCTGAGTTACTGAAACACAATGTGGGAAAAAAATCTGTTCCTTCCTAACTGGAACAACACTGTCTCCACCCCATTTGCCACGTCTCTCAAATTTTCCTAAAGGATAAAAAATTTGAAGTTAAAATTCAAATTTGGATTTGGGATACTTTGGTCTGCAGGGTAGTGTTGTTTTTTGTTTTTGTTTTGTTTTTTTAATGAAGATAGTTGTCAACATTTTTCAAAGTATGAGATTTACATAAATATGCAATTTTCTGACTTCTCTTGAGAAATCAGAGGACTTGGGCTTATCATTTGCTCATTGCCACACTTCCTGGGGCCTGTAGTAGCTGCTCCTTAAGTGAGGGATGTCTTCTTTGCTTTCCCAAGGGTCCTGCCATTTCCTTGAGGGCTTGTACCTGTGAAACTTGGTTTGGAGAAAGATGGAGAGTAAATTTTCTATGTGTTGCCTCCAGCCTGCTAGGAGGACTGCCTGGAGGACCATGATGGTCTGGCCAGTTATGGTAGAGTGCCTTGTTGGCAATTATCTATTTCCCCTTTCCTATAAGAGGGGATTCCCTGGTGGCTCAGACGGTAAAGAATTTGCCAACAGTGCAGGATTTTCAACCCCTGGATTGGGAAGATCCCCTGGAGAAGAAACCTACTCGAGTATTCTTTCCTGTCCAAGGAGAAGGCCATGACAGAGGAGGCTGGTGGGCTACAGTCCATGGGGTCGCAAAGAGTCAGACAGGACTGAGGCACTAACACCTTCACTCTCCCTGTAAGAGGATTATACACAACACCTCTGACCACTGCCTTATGACTGTGCGCAGATCCTTCAAGCAGTGACTAAGACGCATCGTGGATTACCACCAGCTCTCTGGCTCCATTCCTCTGCTGGGAGAGTCACACACCTCATGATCTTTCAGCCTGGATCCCAGCAGGACGGGAATGCATGGTGCAGACCAGCAGCTGGCTTCCAGCTTGGAGAGGCCACACTGCAGCGGAGCTGCAGCCAGCCCGCAGCCTTCAGCAGTGTCAGTGAACAGTCAACATCACTGTCAAGCCTCCGAGCGTCGGGCGTTACCTGTTACTGCTGTAGAACAGACCAAGGCAGCGAGACTCGGCTTGCTATGAAAGGGTACTGCGGTGATTAAACAATGTTTTCCTATTTTCCGAGGAAAGGAAAAGGTGGCATTTAGGGAATTCTTAAATATTAATTTTAATTGTCTTTAATTTTAAAAACAACTTTATGGAGGGGTGGGAGGGAGGTATACATATATCTGATTCACTTTGCTGTACAGTAGAAATTAATACAATGTTGTAAAGCAATCATACTCCAATTGAAAAATTTAAAAAAATTTTAGAGGATTCTGGAAAAATCATGAACAAGTCACTGAATCGTGTCCAACTCTGCAACCCCATGGACTATACAGTCCATGAAATTCTCTAGGCCAGAATTCTAGACTGGGTAGCCTCTCCCTTCTCCAGGGAATCTTCCCAACCCAGGGGTCAAACCCAGGTCTCCCGCATTACTGCTGCTGCTGCTGCTGCTAAGTCACGTCAGTCATGTCCAACTCTGTGCGACCCCATAGACGGCACCCCACCAGGCTCCCCCATCCCTGGGATTCTCGAGGCAAGAACACTGGAGTGGGTTGCCATTTCCTTCTCCAATACACAAACATGAAAA
>SJYC01115135.1:0-14507 GCA_006408675.1 Madoqua kirkii | reverse complement strand
GTATCTTTCAAAATGTCTCGGGCCAGACCAGACCCGGCGTTCCTGGTTCTTCATCCGGAGTGCGGTGCTCACAGCTCTCGCGCCAGCGCCTTGGTCCTTGCTTCTTCCTACATGTGCTCCCTGTGCAGCAGCCCTGTCTGGTCTCTCTCGGCCTTAGCGGCTCTGCGGGATACAGTGCTGCTGAGCGCTGCTTCACAAACCCTGGTGCAGGCGACCGCGACCTGCTAGCCTCTCAGCCTTGGCTTCTCCAGGTGTCTCTCGGATCGGAGAAGGTTGACCACTCACCTCGGTGTATGTAACCTTCAAGCCTCTCCTTGAAGACCCCCAGTTGGTTGCCCCCAGGCTGCTTTCCCCTGCTAGAGTTTGTGCCAGCTGGGGGCAGGCGGGGGGCCACACGTGTGTCTTGGGAGGTTGTCCTGTCTTGAAAAAGGCCTGAGGGTTTTAAAAGGTGGTTTCAGTGAGCATGGACTGTTCTGGGTCACAGCTGTGAAGCTCTTTGGCCACCATGGGTCATTCTAGAGCTGTTTTAAGGGTTTCAGTGCCTGATAAATTAAGAGTTTAAGGATTAAGAACATCCAGGAAAGAGAAGTAATTGCTGGGTCTTTATTTGAACAGGGTTTCCTGCACAAGGGGACCTTGTGGTTGAGAGTAAATCCTCCAGTGGCCTGCTTCAGCTCCCTGGATTCTGCTTCTTCCTAAGGTCCGCCACAGGCAGTGTGGAGCAGAAGGGCCCTCTGGGTTGTTCTTCTGAAAAAGATTCACACAGGAGTATAGGAATACATGTGACTTTTGTTTGAGCTTTAGACAGAACTATCAAAGTTAGGATTAAATTGATTATTTTCTGTCATAATGAACTTCCCTTGCGGCTCAGCTGGTTAAGAATCCACCTGCAACGTGGGAGACATTGTAGGTTTGATCCCTGGGTTGAGAAGATCCCTTAGAGAAGGGAAAGGCTACCCACTCCAGTATTCTGGCCTGGAGAATTCCATGAACGGTATAGTCCATGGGGTCATGAAGAGTCGGACATGACTGAGCAACTTTCACTATCATAAAATTATTTCCTGAGTCTATCTTGTAATCCACCCACAGTTTAATCTCTACCTTTTCATGTCCTCTCACCTTTTGATTGTCTTGTCACTGCTGCTGCCACTAACCACGGAGGGGGCTTGGGTACTGCCCTCTTCCTTTATTTTATTTTTCAAACCATAAACTCTATTTTGCATTGAGGTATAGCCAATTAACAATGTTGTGGCAATTTCAGGTGAACAGTAAAGGACCTCAGCTGTACATGTACCTGTATCCGCTCTCCCCCAGGCCCCTCTCCTCCTGCAGAGCCTCTTTCTGAGTAGGGCTCAGGATAATCCTTACGTAATGGTAGCCAGCCAGAAGGCGCTCAAAGTGCGGCTCTGTGGGAATGGCTTCTCTTTCTCCTCTGAAGGAGCTGCCTGGGCCCCGGCCCGTCTCGCGGTGGCTCCGGGCCCTCCCGCTGCCTGCAGGGTGACTTGGGGGCTGCAGGCCGGGCCTGTGCCGGGCGGGTGCTGAGCGGGTGCTGAGCGGGTGGAGCAGGGGCAGCTGTGTGCTCACAGCCTGTTGCTCAGTGCTCTGCTGCCCAGGAGAAGAATCTTTTCATGACTTAGGATTTCAGGGTGATAAATTGTATTCAGATCTTAAAATAGTAATATGTACATTCAAGAAGTGCTCAAACGGTGATAAAATTTACTATAATATTTCTCCCAAGCTGTTCTTGAAAGTTTCAATAATAATTTGTTCAGCCATGGAATAACTAAAGGATAATTTTGGAAAAGGTAGAAGCTTAACTGTCATACAGATACAAAATGCAGACATGTCCAGGCTTTTATTTAATTCATTAATTAATGGGGAGCCCAGTGGAGCATTAAGCCAGCTGAGAGGGAGTCCCAGGGCACAGACAGAGGGGGCAGTGCTGGGCGGTGCCACGCCGGCCCCACCCCTGTCCAGTGGTCTCCCGGGTGCACCCTCACCCGACAGGCCTCTGTGCCGGGCCCCCCGGGCGCTCTCAGCCCCGACTTCCGCTTCTGTGACACAGAGCAGGCACGCCTGGACAGCATGGGGGCCCTGGCAGGCCTCCACACTGCGGAAGGACGGCCCGTGTGAAGTCTCTCACAAGTGTGTTCTGCTCAAAAGGAAGAATGAATAGACATTCCAGAAAGCAAGAAAATGGAAGGTGAAAGTTGGAAAATGTATGGAAACCAAGAGACGAGAGTAGTTTTGGCCAGAAAAATGCTTTTCAGGTTCCTTCTTAGCTTTTAAAGATGGCTGTCAGGAAAGCTGCGTTTGTTCTACTGAAGTCTGACCTCAAATAGAGAAGCCTTACTTTAGAAAAGGGTGGGAAAGGAAGAACAGGTGTTAGAATATGGGTATGGATTTTATTTCCCTGATTCACGTCATATTTTTTAGATAAAAGCTTTGGTCCCTATCGAGAATGGTGTTGCACTCAGGTTAGAAGCCCTGGGAGCATTTTCTCCTACTGTCTCTTTTATTTCTGTTTATTCATGTCATTTGGGGCTTCTTTTATAAATAGAAGATGGGAGACAACGTATTTTTAGTTTTTTAAAAGATGTCGTCAGAGAAGGAATAACAGGATTTAATCACTTGCTTGTTGAAATATATTAATTGAGAAGGTTTGAAGAATTAAAACTACTCGTTGTAAAGTGCTGTGGTCTTGATTTTTTCCCAAACAGAAGTGCTGGGGTTGCCTGCGGGAGAGGAGTCGGCTCCTGTCTGAGACGGTGGGATGTCTACGGAGGTTCTTGTCCCACAGGCGCGTGCGCAGGATGGAGCCCGGGGTGCCCTGCAGTGCCTCTGCGTGTGAGCCGCCAGTGAGAGGCAGCAAAGGGCGCTTCTCCCTGTGTGCGCATCAGGGTGCCGCTGTCCTTCTGCCCACAGGCCTTGCGGTTGGCGTTCATGGCCTCCGTCGGCTGCTGGAGGCCTTCATGGTCCTAGGCTTTTAATTGATGTTTTGCACACGCAGTGCCTTGAACCTTATAAGAATGTTACTAATTACTTGGAAAAAAATAACTTCACTTGAACTGAGACTAGAATTTGCTCGTAAAAAGTTTGTATTTCTAATTTATTATACTGATTGTCACAAATGGGCATTTTTTGCACTGCTTAAATTATGATGGAGACATCATAATTTAAAAAAAAAAGAAAAGAAAAAGATGAAAACAGGTTCATATTAATAAGTGAAAGGCTTCCCTAAGTTTTATTTCTTAAAAGTCCTCTCTGCCTAGTAGGAGAGTATTTGTAAGTGAAACTTTTGGAGATGGTACTTATATGGATGAAGCACAAGCTGGAATCAAAATTGCCAGGAGAAATACCAATAACCTCAGATATGCAGATGACAGGACCCTATGGCAGAAAGCGAAGAAGAACTAAAGAGCCTCTTGGTGAAAGTCAAAGAGGAGAGGAGAGTGAAAAAGTTGGCTTAAAGGTCACCATTCAGAAAACTAAGATCATGGCATCCAGTCCCATCACTTCATGGCAAATAGATGGGAAAACAATGGAAACAGTGACAGACTTTTATTATAATTTTGGGCTCCAAAATCACTGAAGATGGTGACTGTAGCCATGAAATTAAAAGACACTTACTCCTTGGAAGAAAAGCTATGACCAACCTAGACAGCATATTAAAAAGCAGAGACATTATTTTGCCAACAAGGGTGCATCTGGTCAAAGCTGTGGTTTTTCCAGTGGTCATTTATGGTGTGAGATTGGACTATAAAGAGAGCTGAGCACCGAAGAACTGATGCTTTTGAACTGTGGGGTTGGAGGAGACTCTTGAGAGTCCCTTGGACTGCAAGATCCAGCCAGTCCATCCTAAAGGAAATGAGTCCTGAATATTCATTGGAAGGACTGATGCTGAAGCTGAAATTCCAATACTTTGGCCACCTGATGCGGAGAGCTGGCTCACTGGGAAAGACCCTGATGCTGGGAAAGATTGAAGGCAGGAGGAGAGGGGACGACAGAGGATGAGATGGTTGGATGGCATCACCAACTTGATGGACAGAATCTGAGTAAACTCCAGGAGGTGGTGGTGGACAGAGAGGCCTGGTGTGCTGCAGTCCATGGGTCGCAAAGAGTCGGACACGACTGAGTGACTAGACTGACTGACGTATATGGGAGTAAGGGCGTTACAGTGGAGTTCCCCACCCCACACTGCACCCCGTTTTTGTGTGATCCACCGTTTGTGGGGAGTCACTACCTGGGAAGAGGTGTCTTGAGCCGTGTGTTGATGCCCGACTGGCCTCGGGGCTGTGTCCACAGAGGCTTTATAAGCCGCGCAGTCTGGCGTGTTCCTCATCAGACTGCCTTCCAGCAGCAGGAAAACGTCACAGAAGCGGAAGAGGGTGCCGAGAGCGACGGGGTGGGGGGGCACGGCTCGGAGGCCTCTCGGGTCGACCAGTTTTCCGCTCCAGTTGGAAAACAAGGGGAGGTGACGAAGTAGTTTTTAGCATGAGTGTGGAAGGGAAGCGCCTTGGAAAAGAGTGCCATTCAGAAGCTTCAAGAACAGGCTCGTGGACTGTGGTGCAGTGCCTGCGCCCAGAAACTGAGTGAGACAGAACAGGGAAAGAACACGCAGCCCCCAGCAGGCTGACGACACTCGACGCAGAGAGCAGCACGGGCGCTGGGAGCTGCGCCGCCGCCCCCTCGCACCCGGCAGCTTCTGCCTGCAGTCGGGAGCGGCAGCACGGGCCTGGGCACAGCCGTGCGTGCAGGGGCAGGGAACTTTTCTCAGAAGGACTTCTGTTGTGCTGCTGACTGGGCTCGCAGGTCAGTTTCCTCTTTGAAAGGGAGTGCTGCTGAGTTGAGGACCTGTAGTTCTGCCCCTGACCGCTGTACCTGGGTCCTCGTGGCTAAACCCTTCGGGAGGTGTAATCAGAGCTCACACTGCCGTCTGATGGGGACCGTGCGCTGTGGGGGCACGACGGCTGTCAGCTGCGAGCCCTGTTGGTTCCCTAGTGAAAGCACTTCGCGTGTTACACGTTAGCCTGTTGCTCACTCTCTGGTTCGTGAGTTTGAAGTGTGGGTTTAGTCAGTCACTTAGAGTGTGCCTTGCTGTTCAGGTGTGGCTTCACGTGGAGGCTCAGACCCTACGGCCCAGTCACTCTGGACAGAGGGCTAAGCCTCCAGACCTCATGCTCCCGTGACACAGGGCCTCAGCTCTCCCTTGTGCTCTGACCAAGACCGTCAGCAGCTCTCTGCATCCTGAACCTCTCCCTCACTTTCTGTGTTTCTAGACTTACAGCTACGGATATAGACATTTTTCATAAGATTCTCCAGTTCTTTGTTTGACAGTAGAAGTACTGGGGCTGTTTCTTTGACTGTAAAATGGGGTTATATAACTCATCATGTTGTTAGGAGAATCGAATAAAATGTTTCTTAATGAAAGAATCTATTAAATATAGAGAACCAAGTGTAAACAATAAAGGTACAAAGTAACATTTTTGAGCATTTATTAAGTGTCAAAAACAAGCCTTCCACATGCATTATCTGCTTTAATCCTCAGCATTTTCTTAAGAGGAAGAGATTCTGATCTCATTATCCTCATGAATAAATGGAGCCTTAGGGAGGTAAACTAATTTCCTCAAGGTTATTCAGAAACTCTGTGGACCTGTGCACACTGCCCTGAGCTGCCTCTGCCCCTGCGGTGTGCTCCCCACGGGGCATCGCCGCTTCCAGTCACTGTCAGCTTTCCAGGCGTTTATGTAACAGATCTCATTTTGGGGTAGATTCAGGGTGCCTTCAGCTGTAAGTAAGAGAAAACAAAAATTCACAGTAGTGTAAGCAAGGAAGATATTTATTTCTCATAATATACGAACTCCGAGATAGTGGGTTCCACGATTGGTTGAGTCAGGACCCAGAAGTGTCGCTGAGCCGTGAGGAGCCTGGCTCTGCCGTCCTCTGCCTGTGGCGGCACAGATTTCCTCCTGGCTGCAGAGGGGCTACAGATGAGGGACTGTTCATCAGCATCAGCTTTCCTTGAACGTGGTCTAGATGTGTGCATAGAAGCGTGCATGCTGTATAGACGTGCCTGGGTCAGCAGCTGTTGTCTGCATCAGTGTGTCTTAAGCCAGCTCTCACATAGGTCTTTGACAGAAAGTATTTTAACAGGTTGATTTACTGTTTTTAATGTCTGTGTACCCAAGATTTGTCTATTGGATAAGAAATGATTTCATATTTGCATAGATTTCATGGAGTATCAACTCACCCTCTTTAAGTTTTATATTTTTTTATTGATACAATTTCTGCATTTTAATTTTCTATCTCATATATACAAAGTTTATAGATACAGTTTTGTGGGAAGTACGTTTTTTCATATGCACAGACTTAGACTCCATAGTGTCCCATGGGTCATTGCAGTGACGTGTGTCCATGTTCATTCCTGTTGGTTGCGTCTTGGTAGTAATAGCACTCTAAACACATCTTAAGCCTTTTTCCTCCCTCAGAGGTAATTTCCCCAGAAGGACTTGGAAACGCTGTTCCCTGGAATGAGTGCTGACTTTACAAGTGAGAACTTCTCCGCTGCCTGGTACCTAATTGAGAACCACTCCAGCACGAGGTGAGGGTGCGGGCAGTGCCGTGTGGCTTGTGAACACGTCAGAGCATCTGGCTCCTTACTTGTAAAATGGGATCATTACTTCCAGGAGCCCTGTCTCCTTCTGCCCTGATGCTCTGTATGTTTCGTTGTTGTGAAACTTGAGTCTCAGCTGTTGTCCTGTGTCTGCGTGTGACCCCCTCCCTGCTCAGGTAACAGAGTTCTCAAGTACTGGTCTAAAACAAGGAAGACACCTCCTGCCTGACCAGAGAGCAAAGGAAGATGAGTTGTTTATCATTTTTCAAAGACTTGACTTAAAATCAGCAAAAGGTACACACGGGCCACACACCCAGTTTCGGTGTCTCTCTGTTCCTGCTGCTTGAGAGTCTGCCTGCCCTCTGGGCGACAGCCAGGCCTGTGGCTCTCCTGCAGGGCTAGCTGGGACACTCTCCTATAGTAGAAATGTTTGACTAAACGGTTTATTGTTTAAAATTTGTATCCTTGAAACACCCCAACTTGTTAAAATACACCTTAGAAAAAATTCTTCCTTCACCTGTTGGGATCAAAACCATCATAGAAAACAAAAGTTGGTATACACTTAGAGTAAATTTGGCCTGGTGAATTTAGAGCAAATGTCTGAAGTCTGTCTTTGGGGAAGATGGTTCTGATTTCACGGTATAGACGCGCTTCTCTGTAAGTCAGGATTGAACTCCAGTCTCTGTGTAGTACCGTCTTGGCACTCAAGAATATAGTGAACAATTGATAGCCAGATTTTCTTAGCTTCAGTGGAAATGAAACTTCTGAAATACAGAGACCAGCCGATTTTTCTCTGCTTGAGTTTGAAAGATGAAGTAGTATGGTCCGTTCACTTACGTAAATTTTGAGCTGACCCCCGTGATTCCTGTGAAATCACTGTTAATGCTGGGCCTGGCTGTGAGGGGACATCCAGAGGGTCCTGCCACCCACCCCTGAGTGGTCCAGGCCTCTGCATCTGGGAGATGCTCTTCAGAACTCCTTACCTGACAAGTCCTGTGTTGATGGGGGTCAAGTATAAGCACGTCTGCGTGCGTTGTCCCTTCTCAGGGCCCTGACACGTGACGCTGTACAGAGCTGTTGCACAGCAGCCGTGACTTTGGCATTTGTCATGTACAGAGGGTTAGATCTGGGTAAGAATTTGGAAGCATGGTCTCATCTGATTACATACTGTTATCAGTCTGTATCTCTCCAGTGTAGCTTCAGTATTTCACAGCTAACGCATTGTCTTCTCGTGGCTTCGTTTCACTTTAGTTTTGAACAACTCAAAATGGCGATCACCCACCTGAAGAGACAGGCCAACAAGAAGAGTGAGGGCAGCCTGGCATACGTGAAAGGGGGCCTCAGCACGTTCTTTGAGGCACAGGACGCCCTCGCAGGTAGGTGACCCTCGGGTGTCTGCTGGGCTTGCCTGTCGACTGCAGCCCTGAGCCTGCAGAGGGCTAGCAGGCGGTGGCGCCGGGGCTGTGTGCACGGCTGTCCCGTGGGGAGAATCTCCTCTTTGTGACTGAACGCTGTTCCCACGCACGTGGTTCTGTGTTCCCAATTTATAAGCGTGAAAGCAGGCTGAGGGGTTCGGGTTGCCTGCCCACGCAGTGTGGGTCGGATCAGGTGAAGCTTTTGTCCTGGGATTGCACTGCCTCGGTTCAAATTTTGGGTTTGGCTGCATAACCTTAGTCAACTTATTTAATTTCACTGAACCATGGTTTCCCATCTGTGAAACAGGAATAATGTTAGGGCCTCATTGCTGGCTTCTTGCTGGATGCACGTGGTGTGTTAGACACTTCCTGTGGCGTCTGCTTACGGGCATATCTCAGTAGCGCTTATCTTGCTATTTTCATTACTTTAACTGTGTCACAGTTCTGAATTTCATATTGTATTTTGGAGATTTACTTTGGAAATTTTCTTAATGAATCACTTGAGGAAACTGATTTGCTTTTAAAACTTCTTCTCATCGGTAGGTAAAATTTTTTGCATATAAATTAATGATTTCCTGATACTTTATCAGAATTATTCAGATGTATATAAATACTAACAAAAAAACTCTAATGTAATTTGCACATCCACAAATTGACGTGTTGGTAAATGTTACTAGATGTTTCTTGAGAACCTCCAGGGAAATATAGACTGAGTAGAACATGAATAACAAGTATTTGCCATGTTAGGTCCCACGGCTGAAATTAAATATTTTGAGGTTGACAGATACCAAATAGTAGTATTTCTGTTTTGTAGATGGTGAAACTGAGAAATAAGAGTGACTTTCCTGTGGCCAAATACCAAAATCAGTAATTTAAGCCTTATTTTTCTTTTTTTAATTCGGTCATCTTTACTACTCAAGTTTCATGATCAGATGACTAAGTACATATATTATGTACTGTTTTAATAGCGTTAAACTACCGGAACTTAGACTGGTGTCTGCTGGTTACTTTGCAGAGTTTTTGTGTGTTTGTGCTTCTTTCTAGCAGTGAAAATAGAACCATTTTTTGAGCTGTTTAAAAATGCCTTTTTTGATGGACCATTTTCCCACCCATTAAAACAGCCTGCATTTTAACTTGGTGCTTTTCTTCTAGCTATCCATCAAAAACTAGAAGCGGATGGAACAGAAAAAGTAGAAGGCTCCATGACGCAGAAACTGGAGAACGTTCTGAACAGTAAGTTTTGTCCTACTACCCAAGCTTATTTATGGGCCTTCTAACAAGCTTTGATGTAGTTCTTGGACCTAGTTTCACAGAACAAGGCAGTTAAGTTGTATTTTCATATTTATTTCTAAATAGCATTGATTTAATGAGCATAGAGGAGAATAAAAATATTGGAAATGAATGTTCTCTTTCTGTTTGCATTTTATTTATGAGAAATCATCATTTGAGAGCAGGCCAGTATGCTTCTTAAACAGTGAAATTTGCCGCCATAAACGAGGCCAGGGCCTAAATGACATCGTCAGAGGTGACAGTGCTGTGGCAGTAGCCAGGATCGTCACTGACCAGGAGCGCAGAGGAGCGGCTCCAGGCATCTGCCGGCGGCAGCACGGCTACACCAGCTGCTGGAGGACGGACACCGAGCTGTCTGTATGTGTGTGCCCTGCCTTTTCCAAAACAAATTCAGGACAGCTGCATTCTTGAGTGTTTCTAACTCTGAGACATTTTGTAAGAATTGTAGGCCAAGAGAAACTGATACATGGGATTCAAGGCTCTATCCACCTCCCCTTCTTTCTGCTGACATATGGATTTCCAGCTACTTGCCCCACAGATTTAGAAGAAGCTCAGCAGATAAATCAGTCCCTGTTATACTGTTAGTGGCTGGAAAGTAAACTGTTGTCTTCACGAATATAGTGAAACACTTGACAAGGAGCAGTGATGTCCAGGGGACGTTCCTGGTTGCCAAGCATGAGCACGCAGAGCGCACAGCCTCCCCAGGAAGCAGAGTCGAGAGCAGCCGGGGTAGTGGAGGCCCCAAGCCTCGGCCCTTCAGTGACGCTGTGATGAGGGGCTGTAACAACAAGTCAGTGTTGCACTTCTGTCTTAACCTAGCTCAGCAGAAGTTTCTGGGCTTTTTTGTAATAAACTGTTCATAAACCTTGGGACCTCTGATAATAAGTGTTTTCTAGAAAGAAATTTTAATTAGATATAGGCTTTCCTTGGTAGTAGAATTTGAGTACTTCAAGTTCATCTCAAAATTTATGAGTTTTATAGCACTCTTAATATTCCTTTCTCTGTTTTTGTCTTGCTATCGTTTCACTATCGTTTTGCCTTGAGATTGAACCTCATCTCTTTTTCTTGTTTTAGTGTCCAGTCGCCAGCTTTGTTCAGATGAATAAAGTCTCAATTCAGCCCAAACAAGCATTTTTACTAAATCTGTTTCTGTATTAGCATAGTCAGACTTTTTTTTTTTTTAATTTAATTTTACTTTATTCTGTATTACAGTACTGTATTGGTTTTGCCATACATTGACATGAATCAGCCACAGGTGTACACGAGCTCCCAATCCTGAAACCCCCTCCCACCTCCCACCCCATATCATCTCTCTGGATCATCCTCGTGCTCCAGCCGATAGTCAGACATTTTAAAGGGTTAGAAGGCTATTTTCTACTTGGGGAGGCTATTTTCCCTGGGGAAATTGCCATCAAACCATGATATCTGTTTTTTAAAAAAATGATAGTAACTTTGAAAAGGTGATTTGTGAGAACAAGCTGGCTTAGTATCTCATTGTATCGTAGATGAAAATGGATATTTGTTAATGTTGGAAAAAATTAAGATCTCTTTCATGCTGAGGCCCAGCGTAGTGTATAACATCATTTTTTCTTTTCAATACTTTAGGTAATTCTCTCTTGAGACTTGTGGTAGTAAAATTGTAAGGGAAATTGTTTTCCTTTTATCCCTTTATAAGCACAAACTTTTTCTAGAAATCTGTCCTTCTAAATTTCTATTGAAGTTTGCTCTTTTTTGAGTAAATTGGCTTACCATGAATGTCACTTCTCTGAGAAGCCTTTTGAGATTCAGGACTTTTGGGATGAGCATTTTCTGCAGAATATGTTCCTTTGTAACAGCCCCTTTTCCCTAGAAATGCTTTTCTGTCGGCTGTGTGCTGGTGTTTGCTATCGTAGGGGAAGCTTGTGCTCCGGTGAACGTGGCCAGCTTAAGGCTAATGTGCCCAGTGTCGTGCTGGGTCCAGCGTCCAGTGCAGAGCTGGGGTCCTGTGGCTGCCACCCTCCAGCAGGTCCCTGACCAGAGAGTGGGACCTGATCACTGCTCTTGAGCAGTGTGCAGAGATGACACAGGAGTGTGGGCACAGTCTGGGGCGTGATCACACACTGGCTTACATGTGCTTTTCCTGAGCTGTTTTAGATGAAACTTCTTAAGTTTTGGGAAATCCTTCTCACGTTAAGATTCGTAAGGGTGATGTTGGCCACAAGAAATTCAGTCCATTTGGTTCAGAATCTACCAGTTTTAAACCTTTCATTGAAATGCTTGAAAACGTGTTCTCACTGATACAGTTCTCATATTTGCTTTGGTATCTAATAATTCCTTCCTAGTTTCAAAGCAGTGATGCAGTGATGACGTTGGTTTCTGTGGCACCCGCATTCCTCTGTGTGTTGCCTGCTGCAGGAGTGCACAGCCAGCAGCTTCTGTGGCGGTGGATGTGTAGCTGTTGAGCACTTAAAACACGGCTAGTGTCCCTGAGAAATGCAGTTTTTAATTTCAATTTCACTTGAAGTAGCCCCATGTGCTTTGTGCTGCGGATTAGATAGCGCCGGTTGCAGGGAGGGACAGTGTGGCCCAGGCGTCGTAATTGCAGCTGTGGTGGCCAGACCTCAGTCCCTCAGCCTGGCCAGGGGCTGCTTCCGCACCCTACGGTGCTCAGCCCTGCAAGCTGGGAAGCTTGTTCTGTTATCTCCATTTTATTGATGAAAGAGCTGAGGCTCAGAAAGACGATGTGCGTTCCCTGAGTCGCTTCCGCAGTGAGTGGCGTTTGGGTCTGGAGGTCTGGCTCCGAGTCTGTGCTGTAAACTGCAGACAGGCTCTGCCGGCTTGGAGCTTGTGGCTCTCGGGGCCCAGCATTCTCACCGCCTGCGTCAGTGCTCGCTGGTTTCTGGCTGCCCACCCCCCCATCGCTCACCAGTCACGGACGCCTAGCTGCCCTCGGGGTAGAGTCACGCTCAGACGCAGAGCGTGCCTGTGTGTGGCCTCCGCGCCTCCAGAGAGACACTCGCAGGAGGACGTGGTCCGAGAGATGACCGGGCACCAGCACGGGGAAGCGGGGTTCAGAGCCCATCAGCTGGGGTGTAGACAGGCACCAGTGGGGTGCTATCACGTGTGGGAGCCCCGAGGAGCTTGGTGAGGGTGCACGTCCCCACAGAAACCAGGAGGGTATGAAGAAGGACTCACCTGGGATGCTTGGGACATGGTGGACAGGTGTGGACACGAGGGTGATTGTTTGTCAGAGCACAGAAAGGGGGCCTGATGCATGCTGCAGATTTTATGACGAGAAGAGAAGGCAGGCTATCTTGATAACGTTGTTTACAAAGAAATTAAGCACTTGAATTTTCGGTGTTTCTAATATTTTATATTAATAGTGTAGTAAATGAAAATTAGTTTTACTGTTTTTTGTTTTTTTTTTTTTTCAGTTTCTAACTTGAGCAAAAATTTTAGAAGTCACAGAATAAGCGTCATCTTCCAATTGATTGTTAGGATTTTTTGCTTGGCTCAGCTGCCCGATCCCTGACGTGGTCCTGCACGCAGCCCTGCGCTGCCCTGCCCTCCATGGGCCCACGTGCGTCCCGGGTCAGGGGAGCCACTGCGGTTCAGTAAGCAGGAAATGAGGGGTGAGGCTGCAGGTTGAGGAGTCTGCTTGTGAGAAGCCTTCTGTGCAATGTTGTGGAGTTTGTCTATTCTGAGGCTACTGGTGAGCCCCGGAAGGATTTTAAATAAAGCAGTCACATTGTGAACTTAAACATTCTGCCATTTGTTGAGAATGGACTAGAAGGAAGCTGGGTGCAGACAGAAGAGGAGCCAGGGAGACGCTTGAGTAGGGGCCTGAGGCTGGTGGGGCTCGGCCTCAGGCGGGCTGGCGGCTCGGAGGCCCCTGGTCAGCTCGCGTCGCCCTGTGAAGCCTGCCTGTCTGTCCCTCTCTGGAGCTGGTTAGGAGAAGCAAAGACACATGGCAGGGTGCTCAGCCTCTTTGGGTCAGAGTTTTGCTGTGAGTTTAACTGTACGCTGAAAAGTTTGCCTTAACTTTGGTTAGCTTTCCTCTTCCCAAGGTGAATAGTGTCACGGGTCGGGGAGCCCTAGGTCCCCCTGCAGAGACTCCAGTCGCCGCTGCCTGGGCTGCGCTCTGTGCCGGGGCCAGCGCCCTGAGCAGGACCGCAGAGCGCGTGAGTCCGCGGCGGCCAGGCTCCTCAGCGTCACCCCGTGCTCTCTGGGGGCGGCGGCCCCGCCGCAGGCTCAGGCTTTCCCGTCTCAGGCTGGGGGCCTGGGAGCCGGGGCGCGCTGCCGGGCCCGTCTCCCGTCTAGTCCTCCTGCTCTGTCGAGAAGCAGTTGACGCGGACATTGTGTAAGGTCGAGGCGCGCCGCGTGAAGGCTGGTGGCCGTGTGTGGCGCCGTGTGTCAGGCCCGGTGCCGGTACCGTGTGGAGTGCTGCGCGTGGTCTGGTGCGAGGGCGTGAGGGTCCAGCGGCAGCGCTGCTTTCCCCACCCTGCCGCCCGCAGTGCCCTTAGCTCTGCTTCTGAGGCCGCCCCTCCATCCCCCCGGCCCCCACCGCCTGCCTCCGGAAGCGGGAGCCACGGCATGTCTGCCTCTGGCTGCCTGCTCGTGGAGCCCTCCAGGCCCAGGCCGGTCGCCCTGTCTTAAGGCCGAGGGACATGCCAGTGCCCTGCCAGCCCCGCTGAGGCCTCTGTGCTTGCTGTCCGTGCTGGCGGTGTCCGCCCCGAGAGCACTGGCCCTGCGAGGGGGAGGGACGGCCTCCAGTCCGGATGGGCCTGGGGCTGCTGTGCGTGGTGGGGCTGCTCCAGGGCGTCCTGCCTCAGCTCCGGGAGCCAGCCTGCCCTTTTCTTCTCAGTTGCCCCACAGAATGAAGACCTCAAGTGTGGCTGGTGAGCTGCTGCTGATTTTTATCTGCTTGCCCAAATCTTGACTTCACTGCTTTCATTATTTTCTTACTGTATATAATCATCCAGTTATCAGTTACGAGCTCCCAAAGTTTTATTGTGAATGCAGTAAAATTCACAACAGAATAACAATTTATGGACAAAGTGTTTTATAAATTAAAATAATTTTCATAACTTGAAATTTGTATATTCTGTATAATTATAATTTGATAGCTTATAATTTCTGCCTCTGTGATTTCTGTATTAAATATTTATATTATTTAATTTCAAGTGGATTTTCTACCTGTACTTATTTTC
>SJYC01115132.1:0-72075 GCA_006408675.1 Madoqua kirkii | reverse complement strand
CCCCCCCCCCCCCCCCCCCCCCCGTTTTGCAAAACATTGATTCTGAAATGATACGTAAGTTTTGTGTCTGTACTAAGCCAGAGTAACAGATTTAATCCTCCAAATCGGTATGGTGGGAGTGACTTTTAAAAGCTATTGAGACAAAATATTTCTAGTTCTACTTCAGTTGATGTATTATTTAAAAGATGGAAATTTAAGTGAGGTCTAAATTTTGGTCTATCTAATCACCTAGTAATTTCTGGGAGTCCAAGGAAACACTGGCTCTCTTTTCAGGGCCCCCGGGCCTTCACGGCGCCTCGCTGGACCTTGACGCCGAGCTGCGCGCCTCCGCGCCCAGTCACCTCGGGCAGACGGCGTCGCTGAAGAGGGGCAGCAGCTTCCAGCCTGGCCGGGACGGCGGTGCGTGTCTCCCACTCCTCCTCTCAGATTCGCGCTTGTGTGGCGGCCGCTCTCCTGGAAAGTGCATAATTACTTGTGTTCCTGCTGCTGTTACCAGCCATCATGCTTTCTGCTTGTTAAGTAACAGCCCAGAAATTAAACTTAGATAATCGCAATGTATTTTACATTGCACATTAAAGAAATGATCACAGTGTATTTTACATTGCACATTAAAGAAATGATCACAGTGTATTTTACATTGCACGTTAAAGAAATGCCGTTTGATTTTTTAAGAAACCTTGGGCATAGTTGAGTGTCATTCACGTTTCTGTGGTCGAGTTTTTCAGAATATGCCACAGGAAAAATTCTCTGAGAACTTCTTCAGGATGAATGTTGCAACAAAAGTTAATTTCTGTAAGCAGTACAGAAAAATAGTAAACAATTTTTTACCGAATTTTAAAATTTGGTTTGAAAAAGTTGCTCATTTAATATTAATCATAAATTGGCAGTCGTCTTTCCTGGGGTAAGTAAGTATCTCAGGTTGTAACTGTGTTGCGCTTTTTCCTGAGGTTGGCATGTATCTGCTGTTTGTTTGCATATGTGAGATTTAAAACACGTGGTTATAGTGCATTCATGTAATGGTTGGATGCTATTAGTCACTGATGGCTTATAACCTCAATAATATAAGGAAAGCAGATGAGCTAATAGAAATGCGTCTTATTAATTTCAAATACCTCTGAAGGTTATTTCAAAGTATTTCATATTATAATTTCAAGTATTGGAATAGAGATTTATTAATAATATGAATGAATGTCCATCGTAAGCACAACTTAAAATCAGATGATTCTTTTGTGCTAAATGAAAAGTTTTCTCTGACTGTCAGTGTTCCCCGTTCTTACCCTGTTCCCAGCAGACACTGGAGTAAATACCAGGAAGAACATGGCTCCTTGCTTCTGTCCAGTGTGTAGCGTGTAGCCCTGTGAGCAGAGGCCACCAGGGTCTGATCCACAGTCAGACTGCTGAGTGTCAGTGCACACCTCCTTCCCTGACGAGGGATATGTGGTGTCTGTGAGCACTGTGTGCACCTCTCTCTGCTGCCCTGCCGCCAGCTGACCCTCTTAACAGGCTTAACTCAGAAGTGACACTTGAGGCTGACTGAATTATATCATCTTCATCTCAAGTCAGTTCAGTCAGTCAGTCATGTCCGACTCTTTGCGACCCCATGGACTGCAGCGCACCAGGCTTCCCTTTCCATCGCCGTCTCCTGGAGCTTGCTCAAGCTCATGTCCATTGAGTCGGTGATGCCATCCAACCATCTCATTCTCTCGTCCTCTTTTCCTCCTGCCTTCAATCTTTCCCAGCATCAGGCAGGGTCTTTTCCAATAAGTCAGTTCCTCACATCAGGTGGCCAAAGTATTGGAGTTTCAGCTTTAGCATCAGTCCTTCCTTCGAATGAATATTCAGGACTGATTTCCTTTAGGATGGACTGGTTGGATCTCCTTGCAGTGCAAGGGACTCTCAAGAGTCTTCTTCAACATCACAGTTCAAATGCATCAATTCTTCGGTGCTTAGCTTTCTTTATAGTCCAACTCTCACATCTGTACATGACTACTGGAAAAACCATAGCTTTGACTAGATGGACCTTTTTCAGTAAAGTAATGTCTCTGCTTTTTAATATGCTGTCTAGGTTGGTCATAGCTTTTCCTCCAAGGACCAAGCTTCCTTTTAATTCCATGGCTGCAGTCACCATCTGCAGTGATTTTGGATCCCTTCAAAATACAGTCTCTCACTCTTTCCATTGTGTTCCCATCTATTTGCCATGAAGTGATGGGACCAGATGCCGTGATCTTAGTTTGCCATGATCAGTGTCGAGTAGTTCAGATTTATCCTGCCTGGGTTTTGTCAAGCTTCTTGCACCTACTTTATCAAATTCTGAAAGTTTTCATCAAATTTGGAAGATTCTGGGCAATCACTTTGTCACACTTTCTGCTTCCTTTTCTGGACCCCAGTGGCACGTCTCTTGAGCCAGTGGGTTATCCATAGACTGCAGAGGTCTGATCCTCACCCGTCTTTCCACTCTGCATCATTATAGAGTTGATTACTCTGCCTTCAGCCTCTCTGATGTTTTATCTTCAGGGGCTAACCTAAACATTTCACATTGTTTTTTCATCTCTAGAAGTTCCATTTGGTTCGTTTGAATTTCTTCCCTTTCTTTCCTCATCATTTTCATGTGTGTTTTTTTTTTTTTTTTTACTTGAATGTTGTCCTTGTGGGTTAATTCCGTCTCTGTCATTTACTCTTAACTAGTTACTCTTGACTAATTTTCTCCCAGTTTTCTGGTTCTGATTCTTTTTCCCCTGCCTTTCATCCTGGCTACTCATGTTTTATTGTTTCTCAGACACCAGGAATGTTCAGTGTTGAGTGTTTGGGTTTTGTTGTCTCCCTTTAAAGAGTGTGAGACTTTATCAGTTACTTGTGAATAAGTGTGTTTCTGGCAAGGCCTGTGGTTAATTTGCTGGAGCAGTAGCCTTCCTTCTGGAGCCCCTGCTGAAAGGACTGGGTTGGTCAGGAGGTCTGCTTCTTGCCTGTCTATGGGGTTCCTGGACCCCTGCCCTCCCCACTGCCCAGCTGTGAGGGTCCTGGGCTCCTGACTGCACCACTGCCCGGCTGTGAGGGTCCTGGGCCCCTGCCCTCCCCACTGCCTGGCTGTGAGGGTCCTGGGCCCCTGCCCTCCCCACTGCCTGGCTGTGAGGGTCCTGGGCCCCTGCCCTCCCCACTGCCCGGCTGTGAGGGTCCTGGGCTCCTGACTGCACCACTGCCCAGTTGTGAAGTTAGTTGTGGGTACAGCAGTGTGTTCAAAGAGATTTTCACTCTTGATTCAGAAGTATATTAATACTGTTACGTTCTTTTCCCCTTTAGCATGGAGATGCAAAACTCCCCATCGGGTGGCATTTGTTGAAAAATTGACCAAGCTTGTTTTAAGTCAGCTGCCCAACTTCTGGAAACTGTGGATTTCATATGTTAATGGAAGCCTTTTCAGCGAGGTATGTGTACAGATTTGAGTATAGATGTAGTTCAGTCATTGTGAGTTTCAAGTCTTAATCATTTTAGATTTTGAAGTGACTTTTTTAAAACCTCAGAAGCCCAGAGCCGCTATCATCAGATATTTAAGATTGGTGGGATTCTGTGCAGTCCTAACACTAATAGCTGTGTGGCTTTGACCAAGTGCCCTCCCTGTTCTGGCCTCAGGCCCTCGACTGTAGAGAGAGAGTGGTGAGTGTCTCCCAGGAGGTGGGTGAGAGTTTGGGGAGACGGCCAGTCAGAGGACAAGACTCTGGGGTGAGGACAGTGCCAGGCAGGCCATGCTGTTGGGGAGACTGTTGTGCAGTTGACAGGAAGCAGGTGATAAAACAAGGAGAAAATGTCTGCATCTTGCACCTAGGTCTGAAGTGAGCAGGACTTTCCCGGTTGGACAGAACTTAAAGATCCTGTTTTCTGGCCCCTGCGTGCTCCGACCGAGAAGCTGTTAAGCCTTTACGCTCTCAGAAGCTGCACATGTGCTCAGGGTCCTGATCGCAGGCAGCTGGCAGCACAGAAGTCAGCGACGTAAAGAAGCAGTGCTGCTCCCTCCCTCCCTGTTCACCCGGGACAGTCCCCCAGGGCCCAGGGTGGAGACGCTGAGGCCTGTATCAGTGGTTAGAAGAAAGCTCTGTTGAAAGCTGACTGTGCAGAGGGCACAGAGTTTGGCCTTCAAACATGCAGAGCTGCTTGTTGCTCCCAAAGAGGAGTGTGCCTCCAGGCGCCCTGAAGCAGGCTTTGTCAGCGCTCCATTGTACACGGCCCCCCTGCCATGTCGCACCCTCACCCTCTTACCTGCCCCCCCAAAGCAGGTTCCTCTTGAGGCTGGAAAGAGGAGATGCCTCCACACCAGTGCCTGGACAGGTATATTCACAGCTTCAGGCTGTGAGGGTCCTGGGCCCCTGCCCTCCCCACTGCCCGGCTGTGAGGGTCCTGGGCTCCTGACTGCACCACTGCCCAGTTGTGAAGTTAGTTGTGGGTACAGCAGTGTGTTCAAAGAGATTTTCACTCTTGATTCAGAAGTATATTAATACTGTTACGTTCTTTTCCCCTTTAGCATGGAGATGCAAAACTCCCCATCGGGTGGCATTTGTTGAAAAATTGACCAAGCTTGTTTTAAGTCAGCTGCCCAACTTCTGGAAACTGTGGATTTCATATGTTAATGGAAGCCTTTTCAGCGAGGTATGTGTACAGATTTGAGTATAGATGTAGTTCAGTCATTGTGAGTTTCAAGTCTTAATCATTTTAGATTTTGAAGTGACTTTTTTAAAACCTCAGAAGCCCAGAGCCGCTATCATCAGATATTTAAGATTGGTGGGATTCTGTGCAGTCCTAACACTAATAGCTGTGTGGCTTTGACCAAGTGCCCTCCCTGTTCTGGCCTCAGGCCCTCGACTGTAGAGAGAGAGTAGTGAGTGTCTCCCAGGAGGTGGGTGAGAGTTTGGGGAGACGGCCAGTCAGAGGACAAGACTCTGGGGTGAGGACAGTGCCAGGCAGGCCATGCTGTTGGGGAGACTGTTGTGCAGTTGACAGGAAGCAGGTGATAAAACAAGGAGAAAATGTCTGCATCTTGCACCTAGGTCTGAAGTGAGCAGGACTTTCCCGGTTGGACAGAACTTAAAGATCCTGTTTTCTGGCCCCTGCGTGCTCCGACCGAGAAGCTGTTAAGCCTTTACGCTCTCAGAAGCTGCACATGTGCTCAGGGTCCTGATCGCAGGCAGCTGGCAGCACAGAAGTCAGCGACGTAAAGAAGCAGTGCTGCTCCCTCCCTCCCTGTTCACCCGGGACAGTCCCCCAGGGCCCAGGGTGGAGACGCTGAGGCCTGTATCAGTGGTTAGAAGAAAGCTCTGTTGAAAGCTGACTGTGCAGAGGGCACAGAGTTGGCCTTCAAACATGCAGAGCTGCTTGTTGCTCCCAAAGAGGAGTGTGCCTCCAGGCGCCCTGAAGCAGGCTTTGTCAGCGCTCCATTGTACACGGCCCCCCTGCCATGTCGCACCCTCACCCTCTTACCTGCCCCCCCAAAGCAGGTTCCTCTTGAGGCTGGAAAGAGGAGATGCCTCCACACCAGTGCCTGGACAGGTATATTCACAGCTTCTTTTGCAGAGTGTCAGCGTTTGAACACCCAGTGTGTGTCGCAGACTAGCTGTGATGTGGCAATTAATAGTATGTGAAATGCTTTTGACAGTATCTGGCAGATAAATGAGATGTTGCTCTTATTATTTGGAGGAAGCATTCTTTCCAGTATTTGAGTGTTGTTGGCCTGGCACACAGTAGGTGCCTCATAGCTGTAAGAAATGCGCCAGTGCTGTTGGCCAGAGGCGTGCGGGACACCGCTGAGGCAGGGGCTCGCTCGCGTACCTAAGGGAGCGGCGCCCTGGAAAAAACCTGCTGGTTTTTTTCCAGCAGAGTGTTTTTCCTTCCAGTTGTATCAGTTTCTGGAGGTGCTCTCCTCCTCCACATGGACAGTAGTTATTTCACCTTGAGTCTTTTTAGAGTTTTTTGATCTGGAATAATGTAGTAAAAAGGGACTATATTTTCCTGCCTTACAGGTTCTACCTAGTTGTGGTAAATGTCTAGATGAAGTATTTAATTGCAGATGAAAAATAAATGAGCTCAGGAATAATACTGAAAAAAATCACTTGTAATTAGTTGTATGAGTTGGATTTGCCTGTGGAGTTTCTGCCTATTTATAGTCATAAACTTCTCTTAAAAGTTTATAATAATGTTATTAGTTAAGTGTAATTTACTCCAGAGATTTGGGTGTGTTTTTAAATTAAGCTACCCTCTACTGGAAAGCTAGTAAGACCCCAGAGAACAGTGGAAGGAGTGGAGGAGTGAGGAGAGGGTCCTGTTGTGTCATGAGTGAAAACCAGAGACTTAAATCAATGTTGGGAAGAGTTCCAGGTTTTTGGTATTTAATTTCATACAAGAAAGCTCTGAAATATTTAGTTCCAACTTACTTGAATTACTTTTCTTGTTGTAAAACTGTTTTTGTTTTATTTAGAGTTCATCCGTTAAAAGATTTAGATGGAGTTTCCAACAGTTTAACAAATAGTTCTTCAGACGAGTCGCGGCCACGCAGAGCGACACGTGTGAATCTAAACAGCGCATTCTAACCGTCGGTCTGACCACAGAGCAGTTTTGGTCTGTGTGTGCAGGAAAGAGTTAAGGGTTTAGCTAGTGAAATGGTTAATAGTAGGGTAAGATCTCACCTTCAGATATCTTTTAAATATAGTGTATTTTCAGGTGAAAACTTTTAAAGTATCCAATTTTTTAAATATTAGGAATCAGCATTTTTAAAAGTCACATAACTCATAGTATGTAAATTAAAGTTCTTCCTGTTTCAAAATTTTCTTTTTAAAAGCAGAGCAAACTGCACATAATTTAGCATGTTGGAGATATTTAACTCTTTATCAAACAAAAACAATGAGCAGCAAATGTTTTACCAATTGGAAGAGGAAGGCCTTACAACTGGTTCCCGCACCCACTCCCTCCACCTGCTCACTTCTTTGCGTGACTGGAGACGCCCTCGGAGTCTGCGCACAGTTGTTCTGTCCAGTCGGCGTCTCCATGCACGCTCTAGCACCTGTTTGGTGGGCAAACCTGTTGTGGAAAAGTTTAGCCTTAATTTTAGTATGATGTTTTTAACAGTTGATTTTTACTCTTTCCGTTGATTCAAAGCTATTTCACAGGACAAAGGACTTTGAAGTAATCTTCCCATTGGACAGGCATTTAGTGCTGTGGCAGATACAACAAGAAAAATGCTATCTGGCAGTCAGGATACTTAGTTTTACGTGGGCACAGCCCTTCATGAAGACAAATTACGCCTTCTGTGAGAGCCCCTCCCCTTCCTGCACAGCACAGTAAGCCAGGCCTTATGGCAGGGCTCAGAAAAACAAGTGCTAGGGCGCTGGCTCTGTTTTCAGAGGATATATATAGAGAGAATGGATTTATTCCAAGGAGCTGTCTCCCAGGACTGTGGAGTTGATGGCCCCAAGGTCCACAGTCAGCCTGCTGGAGACCCTGTGGCTCCCAGCTGCAAGCCACCAGACTCCAGACCCCGAACGCACCCCTTCACTCTGTTCTGCTCAGACCGTCTGCAGACACCAGGAAGGTGATCTGAAATTCAGATTTGGAAAGGAGATCTTTCTGCGGGGAAAGATTTGGGCTGGAGATGTGAATTTGGAGCTGTGGTCTTGTGACTTATCATGAGAAGTATGTATTTGATCCTCACTTCTGATATTGTGACTTTGTAAGTGTGCAGGCGTGTTAGCGAGTGTCTCATCTCCCCACTGAGGCCAGGCTCGTTGTCTGGAGGACTGGCCGTGGGTTTAGGGGCGGGAACTTTGAGGGGGAGAGAAGGGCTGGAGGCCGAGTTCAGTCGCCGGGATCTCCTCAGGCGTGTCCGCACAGTGAAGCCTTAGTAAGAGCCCCAGGCACGGGGGCACCTCGCCCTGTGCCTCTTGTCCTTCCAGCGGGTCAGACTCCGCCATGAGCCCCTCTGGCCACCTCTCATCACGGCTCTGCATCACTGCAGTTGCTTCTCAAGTGTCTTAAAGGGAGAAAAGCATCAATTTCTGTAAATCCTGGTGTGCAAAGAATTTTGAGTGTTGTTGGCCAAAAGACTTAGGAATTCACTTGTTGAATTATTATCATAATTTTTTATTCTTTCAAATAAAGCATCACTACAAAGAAAAAAACATTCAAAGTTGCACGAGAAGCGTGAGTCAGTGCCAGAGAGGGGTGTGTGTCTGTGTGTGCTGGCCTTGCCCATCAGGGTGCTGACTCTTGGTGAAAACACCAGCACCCTTATCCTTGCCTTCCTCCTTTGGGTCAAAAGCGTTGATCACATAGATGACTCTCCACAGTTTCTCTAGCTTATACCTAAAAAAAATGACGTTAGCTGAAGTATTTTAAAATTACCTTGGTGTCAGTATCATAGTCATTTATAATGCAGTTATTCCACCTAAATACACCAGTGTTTTACCTCTTAAGGTTATGGTGGTGAGTTTTTTTATATTATGCCATTTCTTGATGACTTGTTCCTTTGGAAGGTGTCCTAAGTTTGTCCTGCTAGGACATTCTATAGAATAATATTTGGTTGTAAGAAAATTTGGTAATAATAAGTTAACTGAAATCCAGTGGAACAGATTTCTCTCTTAATCAGTGTAAAGTGGTCTTCTACATACTGCTCTCAGGAGAAAGAGAAATCAGAGGAAAACGTGACTCTACAGTCAGGTCTAGAATACCTTCCCTCCAGACTGGACTGAAATCCCTGGAAGAAGAGTGCTGATGCACAGTTAAAAAAAAACAAACACCATTCGTGTTTATAGTCTCGAACACTGCGGGGGGAGTGTGGGAACAAGGTTTCCCAAGCGGTGCATCTGTAAACAGCCTGCCTGCCAGTGCAGGAGATAGCAGAGACGCAGGTTCAACCCCTGGGTCAGGAAGGTCCCCTGGAGGAGGGCACGGCAACCCACTCCAATGTTCTTGCCTGGAGGATCCCACGGACAGAGGAGCCTCGTCGGTAACAATCCATGGGGTCACAAAACATCGGACACAACCGAGCACACACACATTGAGGGCAGGGGGCGGGGGACCGGCGTCCCGCAGATGGCTGGACCCACCCGGAGCTGCTTCTGCTCCCGCTTCTTCACCCACTCCCGGGAACCGGCTCTGGAGCAGCGTCGTGGGCCGCATGCCTTTAGGTCCAACCATAGAAAGCTGCAGATGAGAACAGCGTGTGACATTCACCTACAGAAAGGATAGCTTCAGCCTCATACTTAGGTTTATTTATGGGAATTGTACTTAAAGCTTTTAGGAAGATAAATAGCTTCTTGTTGGAATAAGGAGGGTTTTCTAATTAGTCATCCCTTAATCAGAGACTTAGACTACTACTTATACATTCCTTTAAATCAAGTTATAACCATATTTCATGCTCTCCTTACATACAACAGCTGAGCATTTCTTATTTTTATGAATTATTTCTAGAAACAACTAATAAGTTTTTTGTTTTTTTTAATTTTCATTTTTCAGACCGCTGAGAAGTCAGGCCACATTGAGAGATCAAAGAATGTAAGGCAAGACAAAATGATTTTAAGGTAAGTTAAGGATAAGTGTGTAGACTCTTTCTTGGGGTAGGGTTTTCTCAAACAAAGTGACTGGAAGGCCTGATCTTCAAACAAAGTGACTGGAAGGCCTGATCTATTCAAGACATTTGTCCTGTGCAGGCTGACAAATGTGGTCGATTCAAGCAAGTTTGACGCCTTCTAATGCTGTTCTGCTTGTTCATTAATGTGCAGAAAATGATCCAGGAAGTCATGCAGTGTCTGGTGAAGCTGGTCCGTGGGGCTCTGCTCCCACTCGGCGCGGCGGAGGGCGGTGGCCGGCAGCACGGAGGCTGGGAGGGAAAGGCTGAGCTCCCTGGACAGTGGCTGGCTCATGTCATCCAGACCCTCAGGTAAATGTGGGTGCATTCTCCAGAGAAGGGGCAAATATTTTTGTCCTTTTAGGGGAAAAAAGACACACTCAGCAAAGGATTTTGCTCTGCCCTTTTGTGTCCACTGTTTGCTGCGTGTCGTCTGATGACCCAGCTCCTGAGCCTCCCGGGCGCTCGGGCCTGCTGAGAGTGCCACCTCTGTCGCTGTTCAGTCAGGGTCACTGTGGCATTACAGCCCTTGTCATGGATTGCACAGCCCTCGTCTTCAGCGTACAGCGGTAGCCTGTCAGTGCCGCCGTGAAGCGTGGTGGGATGCCAGAACAAGGCTAGGAACCACTCCAGGCCCCCGTGCTCACCTTCGCCTCGCTGTGTCTGTTCCACAGGCTGACATATGAATCGCTGGCTGCCCTTGAGATCCCTAGTGACCTGCTGCAGACCATCCAGGACCTCATCTTGGACCTCCGAGTGCGCTGTGTGGCGGTCACGCTGCAGCACACAGCCCAAGGTATGCTGGGAAAACTGATGCCGGTGGCTCAGCAGCAGTTACGCACACGCCGCCTCTTTCCAGTTTCCAAACCCTCAAAACCAAGAAAGATGCTCTTATGGAAATGTGAATATTTCAGATTATCTGTTGCTGTTCAATGTAGTTTTGTTTTTTTTTTTTTTCTTTCAAGTCCTGTTTACTTTGAGATGCCGGGCCATGCAGAAATTAAATGGATACTCTTGAAAAATACTTAAGGATGTAAGACCATCCTTATGGAAAATGTCAAGTGGAAAAAGTGGACTATAAAATGTGTATAAAGTATGATCTCAATTTGGAAAATATACATGTATGTTTAAAATTTTTGACTTAGAAACATCAGCATTAAGTCAGAAGAAGGACTGAAGTTTCTCTTTGCAGCAGAAGTTACAGGTGGTGCTCATTTTCTTAATACTTCTAGAGTTTTCAGGGTTTTTGCATATATAAGAAGAAGAAGATTATCTTTACAGAGCAGCCTTTTGGGTGTGATGTGTTTCAGAAACAGTTGAGAACATAGGAACGGCACAGGCCGCTAGTGTCTTCCCTGGGACTTGGTCGAGCCTGGCCACGTCTGCGTAAAACTGGCCCCTGCCCTGGTGAGGGGCTGCGCCCTTAAGTGTGCCCAGCTCTGTTTCTCCCGCCATGGGCATCACGCTGTTGTTCGAGCGAGCGTGCAGGACAGACAGTTCACGCTGGTTATTAGAAAATTGTGTCATAGGCCGGCTGGTCTGCCCCTGGCCCAGCAAGCCTCCCGGGCGCTCGGGCCTGCTGAGAGTGCCACCTCTGTCGCTGTTCAGTCAGGGTCACTGTGGCATTACAGCCCTTGTCATGGATTGCACAGCCCTCGTCTTCAGCGTACAGCGGTAGCCTGTCAGTGCCGCCGTGAAGCGTGGTGGGATGCCAGAACAAGGCTAGGAACCACTCCAGGCCCCCGTGCTCACCTTCGCCTCGCTGTGTCTGTTCCACAGGCTGACATATGAATCGCTGGCTGCCCTTGAGATCCCTAGTGACCTGCTGCAGACCATCCAGGACCTCATCTTGGACCTCCGAGTGCGCTGTGTGGCGGTCACGCTGCAGCACACAGCCCAAGGTATGCTGGGAAAACTGATGCCGGTGGCTCAGCAGCAGTTACGCACACGCCGCCTCTTTCCAGTTTCCAAACCCTCAAAACCAAGAAAGATGCTCTTATGGAAATGTGAATATTTCAGATTATCTGTTGCTGTTCAATGTAGTTTTGTTTTTTTTTTTTTTCTTTCAAGTCCTGTTTACTTTGAGATGCCGGGCCATGCAGAAATTAAATGGATACTCTTGAAAAATACTTAAGGATGTAAGACCATCCTTATGGAAAATGTCAAGTGGAAAAAGTGGACTATAAAATGTGTATAAAGTATGATCTCAATTTGGAAAATATACATGTATGTTTAAAATTTTTGACTTAGAAACATCAGCATTAAGTCAGAAGAAGGACTGAAGTTTCTCTTTGCAGCAGAAGTTACAGGTGGTGCTCATTTTCTTAATACTTCTAGAGTTTTCAGGGTTTTTGCATATATAAGAAGAAGAAGATTATCTTTACAGAGCAGCCTTTTGGGTGTGATGTGTTTCAGAAACAGTTGAGAACATAGGAACGGCACAGGCCGCTAGTGTCTTCCCTGGGACTTGGTCGAGCCTGGCCACGTCTGCGTAAAACTGGCCCCTGCCCTGGTGAGGGGCTGCGCCCTTAAGTGTGCCCAGCTCTGTTTCTCCCGCCATGGGCATCACGCTGTTGTTCGAGCGAGCGTGCAGGACAGACAGTTCACGCTGGTTATTAGAAAATTGTGTCATAGGCCGGCTGGTCTGCCCCTGGCCCAGCTGAGGGCCAAGCCTAGGTCTGTTCCTCCCGCCATGGGCATCACACTTTTGTTGTTGGGAACGTGCAGGACAGAGAGAATCCACACTGATTATTAGAAATCTCGGGGGAAATGCGTGCGTCTTATACTGTACCTGTTGAATATTATCAGGAGTGCTGAGTAAGTGTGAAGTTGTCAATGAACCTGGCCTGGCATTCTTCAGATTGGGCTGCATAATAGACAGTTTTATTTACATTAATGTTTTAATAGAAAAATCCAGTGAGTAACACACATTTAAATCCTTGAGTCTTCCAGAATTAGGTGTATGTTAGTCATTCAGTCATGTCCAATTCTTCATGACCCCTTGGGCTGTAGCCCAAAAGCCTCTCTGTCCGTGGGATTTTCCAGGCACGAACACTAGAGTGGTAGCCATTTCCTTCTCCAGGGGATCCTTCCCAACTCAGGGATCGAGCCCAGGTCTCCTGCATTGGCAGGGAAGTCTTTACTGTCTGAGCCACCAAGGAAGCCTAGCCCTGTCTTCACTAATTTTTTGAGAACTTACATAAAACAAAAACCGTAACCTGTGTGGATTTTTATGTCTCTGAAGTTCACTGAAATAACTGTAGTAAGATGTGCTTGTGTGCTTGTCTTCCCTGTAGACATAAAGAGATTGGTTGAAAAGGAAGATTGGGTTGTGGACAGCGAAGGCCTGACGTCTCTAGTAAGTTTAAATTCCTCTCGATGATTAGTCGTTAGTGTCTGTTACATTCAGAATGCTTGATTTATGATGATGATAATGAGTGATGCACTATTGCAACCCTAAAACTTTTCTGGAAATGGAAAAGCAGATTTCTTTAAGTTTTCCTTCTGATAGTCATTTTTGGTTAACACTAACCACATATGCTTGCTGCTGCTGCTAAGTCACTTCAGTCGTGTCTGACTCTATGAGACCCCGTAGATGGCAGCCCACCAGGCTTCCACGTCCCTGGGACTTTCCAGGCAAGAACACTGGAGTGGGTTGCCATTTTCTTCTCCAATGCATGAAAGTGAAGTCGCTCAGTTGTTTCCAACTCTTAGCGACCCCATGGACTGTAGCCTACCAGGCCCCTCTGTCCATGGTATTTTCCAGGCAAGAGTACTGGAGTGGGTGCCATTGCCTTCTCCGAACCTAAAGCAGTGGACCACCTTTAGAGTGATCGTTCTTCATCCTGTAACTCCTGTTGGTTTGTGTTAACATTTTTCAATGTAATGCTAAGCTTCCCAACAACTTGAATTTTTCAGAACAGCAGGATACAAAAAAACCCAAAATATTGTTGCTAGACCCTAAGGCAAAACAGAGGACAGTCAGAATCCCTCCAGGCACACACAGGAGAGGTGGGCAGTTAGACCGCAGTCTTGCACTCTGGTGCTGTCGTCTTTTAAGATGGGACTTTGAGGTTTTTCAGAGTCCCCTTGAAATTAAGGTCAGGGTTCGTGAGTTGTATGTTTTCAAGTCTGTCTCATGGATCCCCAACAGCCCTATAGGTGAGTTTTCAATTCAGTTCAGTCGCTCAGTCGTGTCCGACTCTCTACGACCCCATGAATTGCAGCACGCCAGGCCTCCCTGTCCATCACTAACTCCCAGAGTTCATTCAAACTCATGTCCATCGAGTCAGTGATGCCATTTGGCCATCTCATCCTCGGTCGTCCCCTTCTGCCCCCAATCCCTCCCAGCATCAGAGTCTTTTCCAATGAGTCAGCTGTTCACATGAGGTGGCCAAAGTACTGGAGTTTCAGCTTCAGCATCAGTCCTTCCAAAGAACACCCAGGACTGATCTTTTAGAATGGACTGGTTGGATCTCCTTGCAGTCCAAGGGACTCTCAAGAGTCTTCTCCAACACCACACTTCAAAAGCATCAATTCTTTGGTGCTCAGCCTTCTTCACAGTCCAACTCTCACATCCATACATGACCACTGGAAAAACCATAGCCTTGACTACATGGACCTTTGTTGGCAAAGTAATGTCTCTGCTTTTCAACATGCTATCTAGGTTGGTCATAACTTTCCTTCCAAGGAGTAAAGTGTCTTTTAATTGCATGGCTGCAGTCACCATCTGCAGTGATTTTGGAGCCCCCAAAATAAAGTCTGACACTGCTTCCATTGTTTCCCCATCTACTTCCCCTGAAGTGATGGGACCAAATGCCATTTTTCTGAACGTTGAGCTTTAAGCCACCTTTTTCACGCTCCTCTTTCGCTTCCATCAAGAGGCTCTTTAGCTCCTCTTCACTTTCTGCCATAAGGGTGGTGTCATTTGCATATCTGAGGTCATTGATCTTACTCCTGGCCATCTTGATTCCAGCTTGTGCTTCTTCCAGCCCAGCATTTCTCAGGTGGGTTTTAGGCAAGGGTAAACGTGCAGTGGCTTAAACAAGGGGTATGTCCTTTGCTCCCTGTGAAGAGGTTGGTGCTGGTGTGGCAGTCGCAGCAGGCAGGCCGGCCCAGGGCTTCGCTGGCCTCTGCTTTGTGACCCTTAGGGTGGCTTCTTTCTCAGGGTAGCTCATGGTTACAGGATGGCAACTGCAATTCCAGCCATCACATCAGGCCTTACTCCTGTCTACAGGGAGGTCCAGCATTTTCCCAGGAGCCACAGCTGACAGCTCCGTTCACACCTAATTGGCCAGAATCTACCCACGGGCCCACTGCTACCTGCAACAGATGCTGGGAAGGAAATCTAGTTTCCAGCTGAGCACATTGCTTGTCCAGTACCTTGCCTTGCCTTAGGGGACAGGGACGCTAAAATAAAATGGTCTGCCTGGCCCACGCTCATAGAGCGGGGCTGAGCTTATTGAGGGGCGGCCGGCCCTGGTAATGTTTTTTTACATCCCTGAATTTTTTTGTGTGCTTGTCCAGTCTTTCTCTGACAGTTGGGGAATTTTGACAAGTTGAAATTCTTTCCTTCTTTTCAATATTCTCTTTTAAGTTAATGCAAAGATATGCAAGTGTGTGTGTGGAATACCACACGCTTCTGAATTTTTGTAAATCATGCTGAAATAATAACTCTGTTACAGTTATATTTTAAAGGATTTAAAAATTTTTTGTTTTATTTGGTTTATTTTTCACATATTTATGTTTAAATACAAACTCTCCTATAACTAAATATTTAGAAGGAGGAGGTATGGAACCTCCTTCTACCATTCAAACGGCATGCAGCCGCTTGGCACATAGCTTCAGACTTAAAAGAAAACTCAAAACAGACTCAAAACAACTCAAAAAAATCTCAACTTTTTATGTTGCCTCCATGTTGAAATAATACTTGATATACTGCATGTTATAAATTAAAATTTCTTTCACTTTTGGGATTGTGGTTCCTGGAAACTAAAATATCTCACCCATAGCGTGTGTCTGGCTGGCACTGTGCTCGGGCGTGATGAGCAGGCGGTGCTGCGCAGCTTGAGCGTCTGACCTGGCTCTCCTCGGCCACCTCAGTACGGTGCATCTTCCAAAGCTACTTAACCTCTCTGCCTCTAGTTAAAGAAGCAGCAGAACCTTTGTTCACTGTGTTCTTGGTTAGAATTAAATAAGATGCTATAGAAAAAAGCTGTAAAAAGCTTTACTCATATACAGAGGATTTTAATTTATTAGCACTGTAATAAAAGTGCCCTACATTCACATGAAGCCTTACTGTTATCAAACCCTTTCCTATACTCCTGCCCTCCCTAGTTATCACAGCGAGCCTGGTTGGCAGGCCACAGACACATCACCACACCAGCCCCCTGAACACCTGCTGGGAATGGCACAAGCCCGGCAGAGCAGATGGCGCCAGCCTGGCCCTGGCTCTTGGTTCCGGCTTCAGATCATTTTGTACAAAGAAAAAGGTGTATGTTCAGTTTGAGAAAACACAGCATCTGCTTTCAGGGATTTATGTTCATTAAAAAAACAAGTCTGACAGAAATCGAACAAGTTAGTCATAGAGTAGGTTTTGGCTTCAGGTGCTTCTGCAGGTCGGTGTCCCTCACGCACACGTGTAGTGTGTGTGGTGGGTGCACGTCTGGGTCCACAGTGTGTGCAGAGATGGCCACGCCTGAGGTTGTTTGTCGACAATGAACCCCCTGGAAGGTCCTCTGAGGTGGTTACTGCAGAGACGTGTTTCTAGTCAAGTTAAACTATAATGTGAGAGACTAACCGTAGAATCGCTGATTCATGCCTCATGACACACAGCCAGAGACCTGAACTACTCACGGTGAGTTGGTGCCAGCCAGCGTGCCTCGTGACCACTGTTGAAGAAGCGTGCTCAGCCCATCAGCTTGCCAGAGCCGAGCGGCTGTCAGCCCAGAGCCAGAATTCCCGGGACGAAAGATGAATCCAGGCTTGCAGCCACATACAGGGTCCAGTCATGAGTGTTGACCTGTAGTACATCTGGAGTCCTTAGGTTTGAACAGAGAGTCAGTTGTTTCAAAGGCTGTTACACACAGGACTTTGTTGTCTTAGCATTTTGTAGCACTGATCCCATTTGTTTGACATGAAGCTATTTTGCTTTCCCTGTGAGTCCTTATCAAGCTAAGGAAATGCACACAAGCTTTACCCCACGCCTGAAACACTCGCTGGAGAGCAGCCTGTTTCCTACAAGTGCTGAAAATGTTTTCTGCCTTCTTTCAGTTTGGATAATTCTGAGAATTTTCTTCTTTCGGAATAACTGGAATGATACCATGACATTACAGTGCGCTAACTCGAGTGATTCCCTGACAGAATGCAGAGACGGCGCCTTTTCTTTCTTCTCAGAAAAAAAGAAGCAGCAGCCGTGTAGACTCACCTGTTCCCGTGCCTTCTGGTCCCGGGGCTCTCTGCTCACTTTCTGACCCTAGCCCTGACCCTAGTGCGGGGATGCAAGGTGCCCACACGGGGAGCCGCGGGGAGCTGCCCGCCGCTGACGTTTGAGGTTGGACGCCCAGTGTTGCTATGGTGACATCTTAGGTCTTCCTGCCTTCTGGGCAGGTAGGCAGGTTCGTCAGGTCTGATCTAAGAGGCTTTTCCCTCTTTAAACACTTGGAAAGGGTGGCGTTTCATTCTGTACCCACCCCCGCCTTCTTTTCACTTGGAGTTTGGCGTGGTCTCTCTGGTGCCCTCTGGCGGCTCCTAAGTGCAGTATTGAAATGACACCAAGTTGAGGTACTGTTAGCTTTTCTTAGGCCTGGATTCCTTCTTGTGAGAAAGTATAAACTTGTGTTTCTTTGGTTTGTAGACGATGTCTCCTTTTTCTGTTCAGTTTCCCCCCTAGTTGTTAATAAGCATGTATGGAGGAGAGTTCTGCCTGCAGGTTCTGCATGGGGCTGTCCACACAGGCTCTGCTGCCTCCCGCGGCCCCTCGACTCTGTCCCTGGGGACCCTCCTGCCCTTCAGGTCTCACCGCCCCAGGGGCTTCTCCTGCCGAGACAGATCCTTCATTTGTCCTTCCTCTGAGGGCCCAGTCCTTCTCTCCATTGCATCTACTCTACTTTGGAATCCACTGTTTTATTTCTGTGCCTTTTTTTGTAAAAAGTGACAGATTTGATTCCACTCGAGTGTACAAGTAACAAGAATGCGTGCTGCTGTCCCCTGAAGTGGACTCGCACAGACGGAACCCGTAGGAGCAGCTAGGGCTTGTGCAGACTCATCTCAAGATATTTTCAGGTTTCGTTTTCTGACTTGATGGGCGCAGAAGGTGACTGTGGAAACGGTTCTGAGTGGCAGGTGCCAGCCCTCCTCTGGTCATGGTTGCCAGCGCCTCGTGTTGATGGGTCCAGAGACGAGCGAGGCCTGGGGCGCACCCTTCTCCCAGAATGTGTCACGGCTGTGCTTTACCCTGGCCCCTGCCCTCTTCTAGAAGAGAAAGTGGGAGAAGAGTTCTCGTTTTACCTGGCTTGTGTTCTAGTTGAGTTAGACATCCTCTCCTCTGCTGGGACCCACTGTCTGCCAACGCCCGGTGCAGACTGTGCCGGCCGAGCGGCAGGGATGGCGCATGTGGCTCTATCCTTCCCGCGCGCCTGGGGCGCCGGGTGTCGGGGCCGCGTGCCCAGGCCTGTCTGCTCTCTCTCCGCAGCCCTGCCGGTTTGAGCGCTGTGTGCTGCTGTCCCTGCAGTCGCTGCGTGGCGTCCTGGAGTGCAAGCCTGGAGAGGCCAGCGTGAGTGTCGGGGGGCAGCTCCCGGGCAGGGGACGCCCATCACACGGGTTTGGGTCATTGCGGCACCAGAACTGCTGCCCTGTCACTCAGCTGGAGGCTGGCTCTCTGTCTGCGTCCCCTTTCAGAATCGGGTTGTCCACCCTGGATGCCCTTGTCCACATGTTCACTGTTCACATCAAGCTCCATGAACAAAAGGTTTTCTTAGCTAAGTACAAAAATTCTCTTCCTCCTTACAGGTCTTCCAGCACCCCAAAACCCAGGAGGAGGTTTGCCAACTGAGCATCAATATCATGCAGGTACTTTGTAGAAGCAGTGGAGACCTGAGACAGTGCAGACCTCTGGTCCCCCTCCTGTTTATAATCAGTGTAGAGCAGATGCTGTCAAGTGTACGTGTCCTTTTTCATTTTGTGTCAGCCCATATAGTTGATGGTAGGTCAGTTCAAGGCAAGAATAGTTGCAGCTTGCTTAGCAGTACCTCCCCCAGTAACTCGTTGTTGTTATGCTGCCCTTTCTGTGTTCTCGTGGGACTTTGTACGTGTATATGTGTGTGTATATATAAATGTCTCTGCTGGAGCACAGATTAGATAGCATGACAGTGATTTACATTTTATCTAGAGCCCCAAGTTCTTTGGGGCCAGTGCCTTGTGGGCACATATACACAGCTGAACACATGAGTGAGTGAGAGGAAGGAAATAAAATAAATTCAAGGACTTAACAGCGGGATTGAAACACAGGTGCTGTAAGCTTTTTTAATCACTTAGCGTTATCCACGGGGACATGTGCTCCCAGTGCCTACGTTCTTGTATGTGCATGTGTAGCTACGCTCTGTATATGGGATGCAGTTTATCCCTAACAAGGCGTATACACATATATACCACTTGCAGGGTATACACTGTATTTCTGGTTATTTATGGAAAATTATCTTTGCTGTCCAAACAGATGAGCATCTGAGGGTTCCTGTCACTGAAATGTCCCGTTTTTGACTTAGGTTTTTATATGCTGCCTGGAACAGTTGAGCACCAAGCCTGATGCCGATGTAGACACTACACAGTGAGTAGAGCCGAGACCAGCCTCGCTGGGGGGTCTGTGCCGTCTGAAGATACAGCCCCTACTCTGTGTTTGGTCTTGTATCCTGAGACTTACGATACGAGAGCGAGTGTTCATGTGAATCACACGTTTCTATATTTGGCCTGTATTCTTTCCACAGTTTCTTCATCTTCTGAACTTGTCTCAGCTTTACTAGAGCACTTTGAGCAAACTGAGTACATGGTTAGTTCCCTAACCATCCCGGGGAGCAGGGTTTGTGATAATAGAGTGAAAACGCCCAGCTCCTCGTCATCGGCAGCCGTGCGGCTCTGTGCTGGGTGTTGTCCCCGCTGCTGTTAGAGGCCCGCAGTGGGGGGGTGGGGGGTGCTGTCCCGGCCGGCTTAGTTCCCTGGGCCCGGAGCACACACCTGAGTCCTGACGTTTCCAGGCCCGAGAGGTCGTTCCGTCATTGCACTGCTCTCCAGGGCTGTTGAAACTGCGTCTTTCTGAATATTTGGCACAGAGGACTGACTGTGCCTGAGGTTTCTGCTTGTACACAAATAATACTGAAATAAGTGCCTCTTAATTAAAGCTGTCCTCTAACTGACAGCTGGAGATTTTCCCATATTTGTGTGGTTTTTGCCTCTCACTATAGAAGACATTTATTCCTCTGAGGCCTAATAAATATCCAGTTCTGGTTTGTCTTTGATTTTTTTATGTTTAGCACATTCATTTACCAGGAATTTATATTGTTAGCAGTTTCCTGATATTTTTGATTAAATAAGTCTTGTTTTATTACGATTTCTGTTCCACATGTCATTGAATTCTAGTAGTGAAGATATTTCTGAACTTTTTCTGCTCTATTTACTTATAGATGTTTCCTATCAGTTTATATTGTTTTAATTATCATTATTTTAACTTTTTTTCAGATTGCTATCCCTTTATTGCTTTTTCTATTTTAAAATATTGATATCTTTTTCATCTTCCATATGAATTCTCAAATCAGTTGGTCAGATTTAAAGAAAGAGATCCTGCCGAGGTGTCACTTGTCACCTGCCGTGTCTGTAAATTTACTGGTACTCTTTGGTGTCTCGTCCCCTGCAGTTCTGTGTATCTGGTCACTTGTGGGTTAGTAACTAATTTCCTAACTCAGCTCTCCTATTAGTCATGTACTGTGAACATGAGCTTGAATGAGTTCCCTCTAGATTGTGATGGGCAAAAACATTTCGATTATGAGTCTAACCTAGAAATTAAATTATCAGGAAGACCCCACAAACACATTTTATATGGCCCACGTTAGCAGATAGTTCAGAGTTTCTACTTTGAGCTGTTAGGTGTTAAATATTAAAAAGCAGAAAGTTATATGATTTTTGACCAAAAGATTTTAAAGTCAAATTTACATAGGTTTTATGGAATTCTTTACTGAAGTATAATTGACATATTGTATTAATGTTTTTAATTTTAGTGCTTTAACTATAACTGTTCTCTTCATTATTTCTCTATTCAGTCTTTCCGTTGACGCTTCTTCTCCTGATCTGTTTGGAAGCATCCATGAAGACTTCAGTCTGACTTCTGTGAGTGAGTGTAAAGAGACGATAAGTAGAGAGTGCAGCATGCCATGGCAAACTGCGTGACGACTGCTCATGGCCCGGCCTGAGCGCCCTCTGTTGCAGCGTTATTCCTGTGCCACACTGCCCTTACTTTGGTGCTTTATTTTATTTTTTGGAAAGTTTTAGTAAAAGTATAATTCTGTGTATATCCCATGCTTATTAGCTGAAAATTACAGCATAAGTGTTTCCTTCTGCCCTCTGCATCATGTCGTGCTCTAGTGCTTGAAAGGCGGGAAGGAGGCAAAGGGCAGGCACCGTTTCCTCGTTCTCCTCTTTATCAGAGAAGCTCTGCTCTTCTCTGTGGTTTTTTTTTTTTTTGGTAAGTTCCCTGTTAGCATTTTATTTAAACTCAGAATTCCATGGCAAAACCAAATCACCTTTCCTATAAGCTCACGTGTAGTTTAAACACATGCGTGTGTTTAGGAATGATTCTCACACATGCTTTGTTCTATATGTTAATCTAGCTGTTAAAATTCAAACTCCAGTTATCTTAAAAATTAGTAGTAACCCTCTCCACTTGTCATTAGCTTGAAGGATGGTTGTGTATGTTTCTCTCAAGAAAGGAAATGTGACCTAAATTCCTGCCATATATCATTTCTACGGTTATTATAAGTATCAACTCCTAAATAAGGATTTGTTTTATTAGAAAAAGTATAATCAAAATAATTTTTAAAAAAACACTGTTGTAGGTTTAATTACTTGTGTGACTAGGCAGATAATAGTACTGTTCACAGAGAGAATTCAGGAAGAAAATAGGTCTACAGAAAGATTGAAACGTCAGTTTGGGACCAGATGTGTGTGTGAATGAGAGGTGTTCAGATGGGATGTCTAGTGGGCAGTTGGCCCCCAGGAGAGAAGTCCAGGTGCAGATTTGTAGGTCAGCAGTGTGAGGCCTGGGCACGGATGAGGGTTCAAGGGGCAGTCCTAGTGGCTGGAGAGGAGACCACGTGTATAGAAATCATATTGGAGTTCAGGATTCAAAGGGAGGCCAAAGAGAGAGCCTGGGAGCTCCAGAGAAGGAAACATCGAGAGGAAGCAATCCAGATGGAAAAGCAGACTGCTGGAGTGCCCGCAGGTCAGACAGAAGCCAGGGCTCGTGGGGCGTGTGGACGGCTCCCACTGTGGACATGAAGAGGAGGCTGGAGAAGCCCATGCCGAGCCAGCGTCCTTCTGTGGAGGGGAGGGCTGCGCCTTTCCCGATCTGTGGGACAGGCCCTGTTTGCACACCTTCTCGGGCTGACACCGCCCGCTGGGCCCGGTTCTCCTCAAGAACCTGGGCCCGCCTTGAACCGCACCTTAGCCTCCATCTGCCTGCTCTCAGCAGAATCCTGAGTCAGTCGTACTGTCTCCTGGTCTCTCACCTGAGATTGTCCCGGATTCCGTGCCAAGCTCAGTCCCTGTGCTTGCTCCACTGGCTGATACTGCGTTAGATTTGGCCCCCGAGGACTCCGGTCTTTGAAGGGTTTTGTTCTGGTTCTCAGCGAGGGCAGCATGGGAAGAAAAGAGGCTCATCTCTGATCCTCTTCTATCTGCTGTTCACTGGCTGAAGGGCTTCGGGCACCACCATCAGGCTTGAGGGCAGCCCAATGCCTGCATCTCAGAGACGCTGCGGAGGGCCAGGATGGTGCCTGAGGCCGTGGAGTCCTCCGTCTGCAGATCCTGCTGTGGATGGGCCACAGAACAGGGCAGAACAGACGCGGCTGGAGCAGGCCACTGGCAGGCAGGGCACGGGGAGGGTGCTTGGTGGCCGGTGCCCCAGGGAAGGCGAGTGAGGATGGACTGTGGCCTGGGAGACCAGCTGAGATCAGATTGGCTGCAGAGGAGTCACGTGACTGCATCTGAAGTGCCTCACAAGGGCCACATGATGACGACATGGGGCGCGGGCAGGAGTCCAGCCTGTCACCGCTAGTCTCACAGTGTCCATCTCACGAGGTTTGAATGTGGAGCTTGGAGGAGGGTAGATGACAGCCCATTTTCCTTATTTTAGCCTCCACTTCTCATCCATAGAGTCACCAGGTCATTTCGTTGCTTTAAAAGCACTGTAATATTTCTGGGCCTTTTAATTATATCTTTTGATGATCACGAAAGACAAGTAGATCACACTGTGCCAGGACTACATGATAAAATTTTAAATAAAGATCCAGCAGTTCACGTTCTGTGAAGACGCTGGATGGGACTCTTAAATAAAGACCCACAGTTCACGCTCTGTGAAGACGCTGAATGGGACTCTTAAATAAAGACCCACAGTTCACGCTCTGTGAAGACACTGGATGGGATTCTTAAAGACCCAGCAGTTCACACGCTGTGAAGACGCTGGATGGGACTCTAGGGTGCCGTGGGCCCAGCCAGGGTGGCCCTGTGGTCTGCATACCTGCCTTTCTGTCGCTGATCTCAGTCACTGACAAGTGCACCACAGCGAGCCCAAGGTGGGTGGGAGTGTCTCCTGGGGAGGACCTCTGCCCTCCAGGTCAGTCAGGATGTAAACCGAGGCCTCGGATTAGTCACACTCATTCTGGAGAAACCCTGCCTTGAGGAGGTGGGACAGAGCCCTTCCTAGAACTTTCTTTACAAGCCAGTTCTTCTGAACTCTACGGTGAGGATTGATTCGTCAGCCTGGGGGTCTGGTCACTTCAATGTGAAATCACCGTGAGCAGCCAGAAGCCTGGGGGTGTAGCGTGGCCCTCTCTGGCTGCCTGGGTGGGTGCCCAGCTCTGTCCCCTCGCTCCCCCCAAGAAGGACTCTCCATGAGGAGGGCTGCAACAGTCTCGTGGCTGAGGAGCCCGTCTGTAGGTGCCATTACGGTTTTCTTCCAAGTTAACGAAAAATTTACAAGTTATTTTCCAAGAGTTTCAACGTTTTTTGGTAGTTATTTTTAATATTCATTTTTATAGCTATTTTGGGTGCAAAACATGTGAAGTAGAATACAACCCCTTTCCTAAGAACCACTGCTGCTGCTGCTGAGTGACTTTAGTCGCGTCCGACTCTGTGCGACCCCAGAGATGGCAGCCCACCAGGCTCCCTTGTCCCTGGGATTCTCAGGCAAGAACGCTGGAGTGGGTTGCCATTTCCTTCTTCAGCTCAGAACAGCATCTGACCTCATCTCACTGGTTTCCTGTGCTCCGTCCATCTGCTTTCCATACAGCTGTTAGATTTCCAGAGGAATTTGAGTTAAACATGATTTGACTCCTCAGTGTATTAGGTGATTAGTTAGTAGAGTTACTAGAAAGAGGGAACCAAGATAAAGTGCTAAATATTGATAGGAATCACTAAGAGATTGTAATAAGCAAGCGGTAAATGTTGTATCTGTTAGACTTTGAATTTGTTACTGGAAATACAGTTTTTAAAATTTTGTTTTGGTTTTAGGAACAGCGACTTTTGATAGTCCTAAGTAATTGCTGCTACCTAGAACGTCACACCTTCCTAAACATAGCCGAACATTTTGAAAAACACAACTTCCAGGGAATAGAAAAAATAACACAGGTAATGACTTGTGAAGGGTCGGTGGTCTTGGCACCCGCTTAGCTTCAGCTGTTTTCCCGGTGCGCCCCCTGCTCCTCCCGCCCCGCTTGCCCCTCCCCTGCTCCTCCACCCTCACCTCCTGGCCCCGTCTCCTCACAGCTCATCTGGAGTTAATGCTCTTCCCTTTCTCTGGAGCAGAGTCGTTGCAAGGCTAGAGCTGGGGTGATACCCACCCAGGCTTCCCAAAACTGAGGGAAGGAAAGGAGAGAAAGGCTTCCAGAGGCCCCTCAGATGCAGCTCCTTTCGGGTTACAGCTGTCACTAGCCACAGCAAACCCTGAGCCCACACAATCGCCTCTCCTGCCTCTCTCCTGCTCTGGGGACCACAGCGGAGCTTCTGTGTGCCTGCCGAAGCATTTGCACAGGTGCAGTGCAGACACACACACGTGCACACACACGCGCACACAGGCATAGGGTACTCTTTCCTGAAAAACACAGCCCCTCCCCTCTCCAGTCCTGCATGTGGAGAACTGGACAGAAATGAGTCCTGCATGAATAAATCATTGGAGTGGTTTTGGTTTTGCTTTTTTTTTTAAATGATGATGCACTTTGGTGTTTATATTTTTCAAGTAATCAGAAAAGAAAAAGATGAAGTAATCTTGTTATTATTAAAGGTTGCTTGGTTCCTGGGCAGAGGTTTATCAGATTTCTAAGTAAAGCAAGCTAGAACCACTTCTTTTAATGTCAGTGCAGTTTTCTTAGTGCAAAGAATAAGATAATGATCTTGTTAATCTTATAATCAAAAAGTGCTCTGGATGGATTGAATTCTTTCTACAGATGATGGTTCCAGTTCATGAACTTGATTGGGATTTTTTTTAAAAGATTGAAAATGTCAGAGTGGGTGGCTGTGTCTTGTTTTCCTGCCTTTTCATAAAGATTAATCATCCTGATGAGAAATGTTGTGACTTAAGACTTAAGGGCCACATGTTGAGTTTATTTCCAGAAATTTTTGATTGAGAATTGCAAGGTATTCTCTTGCAGTAAAAATTAGTATTTGTAGAAAGTGGGCATTTTGTTTTTATGCAGTAATAATAATGACACTAACATTATTCCTGGAGGTCTTTTATTATTTGAAAAATACATGAAATGATTAGGAATTGCATAGAAAAGCAGGGAAAGATTCCAGTTCAGTCGCTCAGTCGTGTTTGACTCTTTGCAGCACCATGGACTGTGGCACACCAGGCCTCCCTGTTCATCACCAGTTCTTGGAGTTTACACAAACTCATGTCAGTTGAGTCGGTGATGCCGTCCAACCATCTCATCCTCTGTTGTCCCCTTCTCCTCCCACCTTCAATCTTTCCCAACATCAGGGTCTTTTCAAATGCATCAGGTGGCCAGAGTATTGGAGTTTTGGCTGCAACATCAGTCCTTCCAGTGAACACCCAGAACTGATCTCCTTTAGGATGGACTGATTGGATCTCCTTGCAGTCCAAGGGACTCTCAAGAGTCTTCTCCAACACCACAGTTCAAAAGCATTAATTCTTCAGTGCTTAGCTTTCTTTATAGTCCGACTCACATCTGTACATGACTACTGGAAAAACCATAGGCCTGACTAGATGGACCTTTGTTGGCAAAGTAATGTCTCTGCTTTTGAATGTGCTATCTAGGTTGGTCATAACTTTACTTGCAAGGAGTAAGTATCTTTTAATTTCATGGCCGCAGTCACCATCCACAGTGATTTTGAAGCCCAAAAAATAAAGTCAGCCGCTCTTTCCACTGTTTCCCTATCTATTTCCCATGAAGTGATGGGACCAGATGCCATGATCTTAGTTTTCTAGATGTTGAGCTTTAAGCCAACTTTTTCACTGTCCTCTTTCACTTTCATCCAGAGTCTCTCTAGTTCTTCACTTTCTGCCATAAGGGTGGTGTCATTTGCATCTGAGGTTATTGATATTTCTCCAAGCAATCTTGATTCCAGCTTGTGTTTCTTCCAGTCCAGCGTTTCTCATGATGTGCTCTACATAGAAGTTAAATAATCAGGGTGACAATATATAGCCTTGACGTACTCCTTTTCTTATTTGGAACCAGTCTGTTGTTCCATGTCCAGTTCTAACTGTTGCTTCCTGAGCTGCATACAGATTTCTCAAGAGGCAGGTCAGGTGGTCTGGTATTCCCATCTCTTTCAGAATTTTCCAGAGTTTATTGTGATCCACACAGTCAAAGGCTTGGCATAGTCAATAAAGCAGAAGTAGATGTTTTTCTGGAACTCTCTTGCTTTTTCCATGATCCAGCAGATGCTGGCAATTTGAGATCTGGTTCCTCCGCCTTTTCTAAAACCAGCTTGAACATCCAGAAATTCACGGTTCACGTATTCCTGAAGCCTGGCTTGGAGAATTTTGAGCGTTTCTTATAAGTGGGGGTTTTCTGTTAGAGTCAGTCTGTGTCAGTAAGAAGCAGAATGAAACCGACATGCAGGTGGGTCTTGTGTCCTTCCACGTCTTTGTCCAGGCTCTTGTGTTCTGAAACCAAGGTGATTTGAGGATCTGGGGGGTGCTGTTTGTGGCGCTCAGAAATTGGGATTTAGTATTTTGAAAGCATTCAACTGAGCATTAAAGGAACAGACAGTAAACTAGATTTATAGTCTTTGTGCTGTTTCTGTTTTTATGAGTGAATTCATTAATTTCATGATGACAATGAAGTAAAATATATTTCTTGCATTAAGGTAAAAAAGCTGCCAGCTGCCCCTGTTTTTCATGGTTCCCTTCTCAGGTAACATTACTCTGGAGGTCCAGATCCCAAAGCAGCCTGGGCCGTCCAGATCCCTGGAACGCTGGCCACGCACGCTCTGCTCTGCTGGCGGAGGGAGGGCCGCCTCAGAGCTGCTGCTGGGCGTCCGCTCCCCTCGGAGCCCACCTCTCACAGGTCTCCCCCAGGCTGTGCTCGGGGGCTTGGCCAAAGTTTCTCCAGGCACAGTTCCTTCTGTATTCTGTTTCACCAAGAGCTTCACTGGCCTTTTTAGTTCCCTTTATCTTGCTCTTCATCTGCAAGAGTAGAGTTAATTTTTACATAAATAATCGTGCTTGTTAGGAGATTATTAAAATTTAATTATCAGTCATCCTTTGGGGCTTGCTTCCCTGGTGGCTCAGACAGTAAAGAATATGCCTGAAATGCAGGGGATACAGGCTGGATACCTGGATTGGGAAAATCCTCTGAAGAAGGGAATGGCAACCCTCTCCAGTATTCTTGCCTGAAGAGTCCCATGGACAGAAGAGCCTGGTAAGCCACAATCCCTGGGCTTGTAGAGTCGGACACGACTGAGTGACTAACTCGCTTTTTCACTTTTCACCCTTTAAAACTAGCATGATTTTTTTACAGTTCTGTTTGATGAAAATAGCTCTCTGAAGTAATTAGTTCAGTTCAGGCATTCAGTCCTGTCCGACTCTTTGTGACCCCATGAATTGCAGCACGCCAGGCCTCCCTGTCTATCACTAACTCCTGGAGTTCACTCAGACTGGGTCCATCAAGTCAGTGATGCCATCCAGCCATCTCATCCTCTGTTGACCCCTTCTTCTCCTCCTGCCCCCAATCCCTCCCAGCATCAGAGTCTTTTCCAATGAGTCAGCTCTTGGCATGAGGTGGCCAAAGTACTGGAGTTTCAGCTTCAGCATCATTCCTTCCAAAGAAATCCTAGGGCTGATCTCCTTTAGAATGGACTGGTTGGGTCTCCTTGCAGTCCAAGGGACTCTCAACTCTCTCTTCTCCAACACCAGAAATCAAAAGCATCAATTCTTGGACGCTCAGCCTTCTTCACAGTCCAACTCTTCACATCCATACATGACCAGAGGAAAAACCATAGCCTTGACTAGACAGACCTTTGTTGGCAAGATAGTGTCTCTGCTTTTGAATGTACTATCTAGGTTGGTCATAACTTTCCTTCCAAGGAGTAAGTGTCTTTTAATTTCATGGCTGCAGTCACCATCTGCAGTGATTTTGGAGCCCCTCAAAATAAAGTCTGCCACTTCCCATGAAGTGATGGGACCAGATGCCATTTTTCTGAATGTTGAGCTTTAAGCCACCTTTTTCACTCTCCTCTTTCACTTTCATCAAGAGGCTCTTTAGCACCTCTTCACTTTCTGCCATAAGGGTGGTGTCATCTGCATATTGATATTTCTCCGAGCAATCTTGATTCCAGCTTGTGCTTCTTCCAGCCCAGCATTTCTCATGATGTACTCTGCATAGAAGTTAAATAAGCAGGGTGACAATATACAGCCTTGACATACTCCTTTTCCTTTTTGGAACCAGTCTGTTGTTCCATGTCTACTTCTAACTGTTGCTTCCTGACCTGCATACAGATTTCTCAAGAGGCAGGTCAGGTCTTTCAGAATTTTCCACAGTTTATTGTGATCCACATAGTCAAAGGCTTTGGCATAGTCCATAAAGCAGAAGTAGATGTTTTTCTGGAACTCTCTTGCTTTTTCCATGATCCAGCGGATGTTGGCAATTTGATCTCTGGTTCCTCTGCCTTTTCTAAAGCCAGCTTGAACATCTGGAAATTCATAGTTCACGTATTGCTGAAGCCTGGCTTGCAGAATTTTGAGCATTACTTTACTAGCGTGTGAGATGAGTGCAATTGTGTGGTAGTTTGAGCATTCTTTGGCATTGCCTTTCTTTGGTATTGGAATGAAAACTGACCTTTTCAGGTAATTAAGGAAAATATTATTAACTCCATTTTTCATGCAGAAAGATGCTCAGAGAGAGGGAAGTTCGCACAGCAGGCCTCCAGTTCAAATTTTCTCAGGCTGAGTCCAGGGTGCCTGCTGATCTGGCATCATACATGTGCTAAAGTAAAGGACACCAATTGTGTCTGTGAGAGGACACCAGAGGAATAGGATCTGATGCTAGTTGGTTAAGTGTGTATCATTTTGGACTTCATAAAACAACATTAAATAGTAAACATGAAGCCTGTCAGCATTTCCAGATCCTCTCTCCGGACAGCCCTGTTGGAGGTGTCGCTGGGCCGCGCTCTGGAGCCCTGTGCTCTGGCACCTCCTGGTCTCAAGTGCTGGGAGCGTTTGCTTACTGTGCATTTTCTTTCTCTTATTATAAAAATAAGACCTCTGGACTTCCTGGTGGTCAGTGGTTAAGGCCCCACCTGCCAATGCAGGTACCCAGGTTCAGTCCCTGCTCTGGAACATTCCACGTGCCACAGGGCAGCTGAGCTCCTGCGTGCCCAGGACTGCTGCGACTCCGGAGCCCTCGCGGCGCAGCATGAGGGGCCACAGCGAGAGGCCCTCGCAGTGCAGCCGAGACGGCCCGCACCACAGCGGAGACCCAGCCCAGCCAAAAGTGGACGGCCTTTCTTTTTAATAAGACTTAATCGTTTTTTAAAAGGAGAAATACCGAAAAATCTAAAAAAGTTTTCTTTTAATCACCTGTAATCCACCAAAGATAAACTGTCTTGTTTTAGAATCTGTAGTGATCAGCCTCTTACATAGACCTGTGTCTGGATGTGGCGTCACACTGTGGAGCAGTGCTCTGAGCTCAGCTGATGGTGAGCACAAGCTCTCTTGGCTCTTCTGTTGTGCGCACTCCTCCTTTTTATGAGTGTGGGCCTCACGGCTGTATAGTACGTGTTACTGCTGGATGTGCTGTTATAAAGCCCTTCTTTTCACTTTTTCCTGCTGGGAACCTCAGGTGGCTTTTGTGGCTGTCACTGAGAGGGGACGCTGGCCGCATCACCCTCCTCCCTTCCTCACAGTGAATTCTGGAAGCGAACTGCTGCTGCAGAGGCCCCCTCCCGGTAGACACTGCCGGCCAGGGCTGCTGTTCAGAAGCTGTGCCCCCACGTTTGGCCGTCACTGGTGATTAGTTCTCATTTGATAGGAAACATCCCCTTGTGGTGTTTTCTTTTGCATATCTTTCCCTGCTTGGCAGGGTAACACTTCTCGTATGCTCATTGGCTAGAACAGTCTCTTTAAAGGAGCTCAGAGGCTGCAGGCCAGTCTCTGAGCCCTTTGAGAAGGGAAAACCAGAGCTGTATGATTAATAAACTTTGGCTTATAATATTATTAGTAGCTGTAATTACAGAAACCCAAGGAATGACCTTTACATATATAAAAAGCTGGTTTACTCTGTGCCAGTCTTTTTAAAAGAATGATCTAATTTGCAGTTTGGATAGTTGCAGATTTTTGATCTACCCAGGAATGTTATAATAGCCATTAGAATCTGGCATCAATTTTTTTTTTTAAGTCTAATACCTAGAGAGAAATGGATGGAATGGGGCCCCCACCCCACCCTCTCCTGTCTCCTGAGACACACACAGGCCAGGGAGGGAAGGCTCTCTTTTCTAGACATGTCTACTCATTTTTATGTATTTAGTGCGTATTTGGCCGGACCACATCCTTAGTTGTGGCATGTGAAGTCTTTTAGTTTGGCGTTCAATTCTTGAGTGAGGTTTTCTGTGACGCCTGTAAATCTCTTTCCGGTATTTCAGCATGGAGGTAGAGAAAGGACAGGTTTGTTTTTTTTTTAAGTCCAGGGAAGCTCCTTTACAGCAAACAGTTTTAACGATTTTTGAGTCACTTGAACCATAGGCAATGCATTTTACATATTTGATTATTTTTAGCATAATTATATCTAATTTTTTTTGCTGTATTTAGTTAAAATTTTGTTGCTTTTTTAATACAACTGTCAAAGGTTACCCTCCATTTACAGTTACTACAAAATAGTGGCTCTGTTCCGTGTCTTATTAGAGTCTTGTACAGTCTACCCTTGAGCCTCTTGAGCCTATCTTACCCGGCAGTCGCATCCCCACCCGCTGCTCCCCATAGTGGTTCTGATTATAGTTTAGTGAGCTTATTTCTATAGCGCTGGCTCAGTTAAAAGTTCTCTGTCATCTTTGAAATGAAAATAACAGGGCTTTTTTTTCTGTTATTTTCTTCTTTCTCAGAAGTTTAATTTTTACAAAGTATTGTTACCAAAAAAGTTTTTTAAATAATAAACTAGAAAATTTAAGTTGGAAACATTGAAATAAAACTGTGCGTTCATGTTTCTGTACCTGTTTTGGGTGGGCTTCAGAGCGCTGTGTAGGCGGTGGGGAGGGAGGGCGCCTGCCGTGCAGGAGTGCTCCCTGTGACCCGCGCGATTGCAGGAGTGCTCCCTGTGACCTGCGGCGAAGTGACGGTCACGCCTTTCTGTGGGAAAGCCGGTAAGTGCTGTTCAAGCCTACTCAGCGCTCACTTACGTTGTTTCACTGTTTTCTCCGCTGGCGAGGAGACGCCCTGCGTGCTCCACTTGTGCGTGTGAGCGGGCGTGGCCTCACTGGTGTGCCCTCCCTGTGCTCACAGGTGAGCATGGCTTCACTCAAAGATCTGGACCAGAGGCTTTTTGAGAGCTACATTGAGCTGAAGGCAGACCCCATCGTGGGCTCCTTGGAACCTGGCATTTACGCTGGCTACTTCGACTGGAGGGACTGCCTGCCCCCAACAGGTGGGTGGTTTCAGGTTGCTGGTCTCCAGGTCCATGCATCCTGAGCCGTGAATATGGATTTGCTTTCTTGCTACATGCTTAAGATGCTTATCTTTTTGTTCCCATTTTTTTCATATTTACTAAGGGATTGACTCAGCTTTTAAATCTTTATTAGCTTAAACCCAGTTTTTGATAGTTTGGAGTTTAGGAGACTTTAAATTATTAGTGCTTAAAATGGCTTAGAGATAATCTTAAATTCCAGAGGGTAGTTAATTACACCTCAGAGTGTGTGATCATCTCAGTGACACACACTTGCTTCCAGGGTTGCTTCTTGCCTGCATAGAAGCAGTAGACAGTGCAGTTCTCTGCCGTGACCTTGTGACCACCATCAGAAAATTTACGTAAGACCTTTGATTGCTTCTACGGAAGACCCAGTCACAGTTGCCGAAGGTATGAGAGACTCAAGGAGAAGGTATGGGGGTGAGAGGTCACAGTCGCCCCGAGAAGATTCAGCTGCAGAAAGATGGCAGGTGGTCCCAGCGTTACCATTGTGACGTCACGTGAATGTCACTTAGATCCCTGGATAATGTGTATTTTAGAAATAACTTGTCATTGAAAGAAATACATGTTTGATCGGACACTTGTTTCTCGTTTGAAGTACCGTGGAATACATGAAGCCAGGCCACGTGCTAACGTGTCGGTGTCGCCTGCTGTGAAAATGGTTCTGTTCTTATTAGATAGCAGCTCTTCAGGGCGCGTGTGGCTGTGCCCGTGACCTGCTGGGAAGCTGTGTCACCTTCACTTGTTCAACAGCGTGTTGTGATACCCTGTCGTCATTGCTGTGTGGCACTTTCATCAGATGGTGATGGCGTCATTATCCTTCAGATATGTTTGTTTTCATTGTTACTGTTCGTATTGCTGTTCAGTCGCTCAGTCGCGTCTGACTCTTTTCGACCCCATGAACTGCAGCACATGTCCATCGAGTCGGTGATGCCATCCAGCCATCTCAGCCTCTGTCATCCCCTTTGCCTCCTGCCCTCAATCTTTTCCAGCATCAGGGTCTTTTCAAATGAGTCAGCTCTTTATATCAGGTGGCCAAAGTATTGGAGTTTTAGCTTCAGCATCAGTCCTTCCAGTGAACACCCAGGACTGATCTCCTTTAGGATGGACTGGTTGGATCTCCTTGCAGTCCAAGGGACTCTCAAGAGTCTTCTCCAACACCACAGTTCAAAAGCATCAATTCTTTGGTGCTCAGCTTTCTTCACAGTCTAACTCTCACATCCGTGCATGACCACTGGAAAAACCATATCCTTGACTAGACGGACCTTTGTTGGCAAAGTAATGTCTCTGCTTTTTAATATGCTGTCTAGGTTGTTAATAACTTTCCTATTGAAGAGTAAGCATCTTTTAATTTCATGGCTGCAGTCACCATCTGCAGTGATTTTGGAGCCCCCAAAAATAAAGTCAGCCACTGTTTCCCCATCTATTTGCCATAAAGTGATGGGACCAGGTGCCATGATCTTAGTTTTCTAATGTTGAGCTTTAAGCCAATTTATTACAGTTGTCTAAATTTCAGCTGTCTTAAGACAAATCCTCATTCCCTCTGGAGGGTGGGGGAGGGTTGTCCAGGACCTCAGGCTCTGAACCCCCGAGCTCCTGTCGCTCTGACTACGCACAGCCCCACAGCTCCTGTGTCGGAGCAGCAGAGAGGAGGGGCTGTCGCCCGTCGCTGCTGCAGCCTGCACAAAGGAAAGGCAGGAAGCACCGTCAATCTCTGGGCCCGATACTGGTGAAGGGCAGTCGTCTCTCCTAACCTCACACTGATCACAGATTAAGACGGAGGCACCAGCAGGTGGGGCCGCAGGAGCCCAACCTTCACCACCTCCTCCTGCAAGTAGGTGCTCTGCCCTCTCGCTGCCTCCCACAGGCAGGGCGGAGAGCGGAGAAGAAGGGGGCAGATCCCCCCAGAGGTGGATGAAGGCTCCCCAGCCTCCCACAGGGAAGCCCTGCTTGGAACCCAGCAGTGCCAGGAGACACCTTTCCCTTAACCCCAGTCTCCAGCCAGGGCCGGCTCCAGGTTTGCGGGCAAAGAGAAGAGCTGAGTTCAGCAAAGAAAAGGTTTGTTTTGTCCCATTAATAAAGAAGAGGAGCTATTTCAGCATCCAAACATCAGTTCCTGTTTCTAATAAAATACCCCAGCCAGCCTTTCAAGGGCCAGTTCACAGCATGTGTGGAACTAGACAGGGCCTCAGCAGGATCTCCTCTGCACACTCATGACCGCCCCCTCCCGTCTTCTCCCCGCTGTCTCCAGGCCTCCCTCCGTGCCATCCTCCTCTCTGTGCCGTGGCCCTCCTGGGTGCCAGTATAGAGAAACCTTCTCCAGCACATTTCCCCATCGGTTGGTTGCTTAGTGAGAAACACCTTGGCATAAATTACTCAAGCTGGAGGTGACAGGGAAAACACACGTCAAGTAAAATACTAACTTACAGTTTGGCTTTTACCCTAGTAGGTATTTTCAACAGGATATCAGGTTGAATTATCTTTTAATTCAGTTAATGTTGAAGAAGAGAATTTTGGTTGATTAAATAAGAAAACAGTTACCAGAAACACAATGTGAGCTATTCATTTAGAAGTAATTAGATTATACAAAATAGGTGTAACCCAGAGGTCTCTGGGTGTCATTTCACCTTTCCAGATACACTCTGAAGACTGAGCCTCCCAGAACTCTGAGGTCATCTTTATGAGCATCCCCTTCCTGGCGCTGTTTGTTAGACCCTGTGCCGTCTGCTCTCGCCTCTGGCGTGGCGCCCGAGTGGCAGTGCCCACTGCCCTGCTGCACTCCTGTCTGCCCTCCACAGGTCTCCCGGGCCCTGCTCACAGGCCACCCTGCCACCTTACTGATTCTGCTTTTAACTGAAAGAGCCCAGTCGAGTGAATCCAACTTTGAAGAGACATCCAACTCAGTGGTCGTTGCTGGTGCTGAACTCAGAGTAGTTTTATCAGTTCCTTGAACTGTTTTTCTTAATTTCATTTAAAAAATACTGTCAGGAAGATTTTAATAAATTTGCATTTCATCTACTTATAGGAGAAAAGCAGTTTTACATTTTTCAAAGGAGGATGACCTAGTCTTCTTTTTTCAAATTGCACTTTCGTTGTTTAACTTTCCTTTTCTCCCAGCCATTTTCCCTTTTTTATAAGCAGTTTACGGCATCGCTGTCAGGGAGGCGAAACTGTGCAGTGCTTTGGACATTTGGTTGCAGTGTCTGCCAAGCATTTTCAGTAAATCTAAGTGTTGGCTCTGATGGTATTCAATGTGAAATGTATTAACCTTGAGATGACCTGTGGCCTACATACTTTCGTTATTGCATGTATCAGCTATTGAAGTATCTATTTTATTATATCTTAAACTGATAGCTGTTTGGCACCAGTTTAAATTAATGTGCTGTTGTGCCAAAGGCCATTGTTTGAACTTGCTTTGGACGTTCCTGGAGGCTGACCACAGCAGAACAGGGAAGCGCAGAGCTGACTTCGTGGCGGCTTCCGCAGCCCTGAGCTCACAGCCAGTCCCCCGCCCCTCTGGATGAAAGGTCACTTCAGCTGCACATGCATCAGATCAGGGTGATGTCTTTGAAAATACAGTCTCAGTGCTATTACCAGATCTGGGAAAAAATGTAACAGTCCTTAATTTTATCAGATATCCAGTTTCAATAGGAAAGAACCTTTTGTATTCTGTTACAGGTCAATCACTAGAGGGATGGTGCCTGTAAGCTTGGATTGTACATGGCTCATCTCTGGGAATTTTGCCTCCCAGGTCATGAGCATCAAGCTAATAAAATGCTTTGGTGTAGATCACAGGAAGCCTCCTGACCAGGCCCCCTGCGAATGGCTGCAGGGAGGGAGGAATTCACAAATGCCCTCTAGAGGCTGGCAGGAACAGGGGAGTGTTTGGCTTTACTCCCTCTCCTTTCAGTGCAGAAAGGGCCTGAATCCTGACTCAGGCGAGAAGGTTCTTTGGGGCGTGAGCCCACCATCCTCTTGGTTTGCCTGCTTTCCGTATAAAGCCGCCGTCCTTGTCCTGACAGCTCACCTCTCGATTACTGGCCTGTTTGCAGCAAGCAGTCTGAGCGCAGACTCCGGAACACAGTCAGCATCCATTCTCATAAACGTTGTTTAGACAGTTTGGTCAGATCAGGGCTCCTGTCAAGATCTGCGTGTGGCTTTTACTTGTGCATCTCTGAAGTATTCTTTCCATCTCTAGGCTCTTTTCATGGAGAAGGCAATGGCACCCCACTCCAGCACTCTTGCCTGGCAAATACCATGGACAGAGGAGCCTGGAAGGCTGCAGTCCATGGGGTCACTAAGAGTCGGACACGACTGAGCGACTTCCCTTTCACTTTTCACTTTCATGCATTGGAGAGGGAAATGGCAACCCACTCCAGTGTTCTTGGAGAATCCCAGGGACGAGGGAGCCTGTTGGGCTGCCGTCTGTGGGATCGCGCAGAGTCGGACACGACTGAAGCGACTCAGCAGCAGCAGCAGCAGCAGCAGGGTCTTTTCAATCCTAAAGGAAATCAGTCCTGAACATTCATTGGAAGGACTGATGCTGAAGCTGAAACTCTTAATACTTTGGCCACCTGATTCAAAAAACTGACTCACTGGAAAACACCCTGATGCTGGGAAAGATTGAAGGCAGGAAGAAAAGGGGGTGACAGAGGTTGAGATGGTTGGATGGCATCACCGACTTGATGGATGTGAGTGTGAGCAAGCTCTGTGAGTCAGTGATGGACAGGGAGGCCTGGTGTGCTGCAGTCCATGGGGTCACAAAAAGTCGGACATGACTGAGCATGTGAACTGACTGACAGCCCTTCCTTCAGCTTATTTGTTGAGTAAATCATGGTTCTGTGGATGCTCTTATTTTCTGGAGTTTCCATATTGTTTCCTCCTTGTGCAAGCGGCTTGTTTCTCTGCTCCTTGTGTTTCCAAACTTAGGATTAACAAAGTTTTTATCACTTTCAGGCTTGATTTTCGGATTTTGTCACCAGGACGTCCGTAATGTTTGATTGTCTCCCTGTTTGTGATGTTAAGATTGAAAACTGGATTCAAGTGTTATCAGCTCGCTCCACCCTTTAAAACGGTCAGACTTTTCATCTAATAGTTTTAGCACCAGTGGTAATTGTTGCAATGATTCTTTGTTTCCTAGTTGTTCAGTCACTAAGTTGTGTCCGACTGACTGCGACCCCATGGACTGTGGCACACCAGGCTTCCCTGTCCTTCACCATCTCCTGGCGTTTGCTCAAGCTCATGTCCATTGAGTCGGTGATGCTATCCAACCATCTCATCCTCTGTCATCCCCTTCTCCTCCTGCCTTCAGTCTTTCCCAGCATCAGGGTCTTTTCCAGTGAGTCATCTCTTCTCGTCAGGTGGCCAAAGTATTGGCCTTATTTCCTTGGAGATTGCAAACTAATGATTGGTAGCTGGAGCATGAAATTAAAAAATAAAAAATTTCATCAATGATTCGGTTACTCTGAAGTCCAGTTCATACAGGAAAGGCAGGGTAAAACTTGATTTTACTCTCTAATTCGTTTTCAGAATGAGTTGGTTCCCTCACCATTTTTTTTTAAAGGTAATGAAGATGTTTTCTAATTATCATGGCTTGAGCATATTTTTCTAACTCAGCTTGAGCATATTTAAGTGAGTTTCAATTCATTATCATAGTGCTGCTGTTTCAGTAATCAAACTGTCCCCTCTGTGGCTGGGAGTCTGCACAGGGGCTCGAGGCCCTGCCTGGTTTCTGTATCCAGGCCACACCCACTGAGTGCCCTCTCTCCCCAGACGTGCAGCCAGCTGTCAGTCGGAAATGAAATGATAGGAAATGCAGAAAAACTTCCCTCTGTCAAATTTGTCTTACTCTTTCTACATTTGTGTCGTCCTCCCTAGAACCCCCCTTGCCTTTTGTAATCCCTTTCCCTCTCGTTAAACCGTACCCAGAAGTCCTGCACGATTGGACGAGCACTGCGTTCCCTGTGGTTTCTTATGTCCCAGCAGTACCTTCGCTTCTGTTCAGTCGCATCACCTGGCCCATTCCTTAACCGCAGGTTCCTGCCTGTCAGGTCCTGCCAGGCTGTGTCCCCTCTGGTGTTCGGGAAACTGCATGGACATCTCGTAATTATGTCTGCAGAACTTCTGTTTCTGGGTCTCGTGAACAGTGTCGGAGGTTTTTTCACTCACGTCACCTGATTTTGTCCAGTCATGGCCAAGAGTCCTTTGCTAAAGCGTGTGCGCCATGGGAGCCGGCGGGACCCTCGTGCACAGCCGGCCCTTTAGGCGCTCTGGGACCCGGTGGGACCCTTGTGCACACCCTGCCCTCTGGGCGCTCCTCCGTGCTTCTCGGCTGCTTGCTGCCCGTGTGACCTTGGCTGCTGTGAGCTCAGTGCACACTCGAACTTCAAGTGTTTGTCTGCAGATGGTTCTGGGTGAGGAGTTTGAAAGGACGCCAAAGGTCTGCCCCGGCTCTGCTGTCTAGCTTAGCACACGACCTGGAGGCTGGCGGGGGCCATGGCCCAGCGTGCTGAGCCGACGATGGCCCCTCCGTTTGTCCACAAGTCCAGCCCGCGAGCAGGCAGGCACCCGCTAGCGTCCACAGGGTGGACACTGCGGCTTGGCCCAGGAGCACTGGCCTGTCGTTGAGCGCCTGGCCACGCTGCCTCCACTCAGACTCCTCCTCAGAGCCAAAGGCGCGTGCCTGTCCTGGTGCTGCTCAGCGCGGGTGTGGGTCTCCTTGGAGCTCTGTGCTGCCCCTGTACTTGGGGGCGCAGGGTGCGTGAGTAGCATGGGGAAAAGACAACTCCAAACTGTTGCTTTAACCTGAAAATGGTGGTAGACTTTCCCAGCTGTTTAAAACATGCACCACCATAGACAGGTGAGGCTCAGGTGATCCCAGTTGTTGTATTTTGACTGTTTAACACATTGGGTCACCATCAAAGTGCTTTAATAAATTAGTAGTTAACAGACTCTGAAGGACTGAAGTCACAGTAGTGAAACTGAGGACAGACCGTGGCTAAAGGAAACCCAGGAAGCTTCTGGTGCACGGGTGTGTGTGTGTGTGCGTGTGTGTGCGTGTGTGTGCGTGTACATGGTCTCCCCTCTTTACTGACAGTCGTGGATGACGTGATGTAGCTGTCACTCTCCCACAGGACTAGTGAGCCGTGTCAGCACACCACTTCCACCTCCCAAGACAGCCTTACCTCCAACCATGGTGCAGACGTTTTGATTTCAAAGGGAGCCAGAGAAGTTACAGAGCAGCCATGGGTAGTCAGATCTGAAGACTCGGTGTGGAAAGGGTAGAAGGACGTTAAGGACAGAGCTTTTTTCATACTTCCATATTCACTTCCACTGCCTGTGTTCTCTGACCTACCTTCCTGGAGTTTCTGTTTTGAACTTCGCATTTCCCTTTGGTTTCTGGAGTGGGGTGGGTCAGTCAGGGCCCCGGTTGCTGTCTTCTAGGCAGAGCTGCTCTCCTCTGTGCAGGAACAGCGGTGACTATTTCTGGAGGGTTTGCTGTGAACCCCAGAGTGTGTCATGTCATTTAGGTTGTACACCGTGAGCCTTCCCCACCGCGGGCTGGGGGAGAATAGCCCCGAGCCTCTGCTAGCTCGGCCTCCAGGCTTCCCACGCTCAGGACTCTCGCAGGGCATGCTCAGGGACGCCTCTTCACCCTCGCTTAGCATTTCCAGCCCTTTCTCCTCCGCAAGACCGGCCTTTGCAGCCTGCCCCAGAGTCTTGTGCGCCTGTGTGTACTGCACACTCGGAAACTGCCAAGTTCACTGGTTCCAGCAGAGCACGCATACCTGCCGGGTTTTGTGAGAACACCAAACCACAGAGTGGTCTTTGGATGTCTCACCTCTGACCTGTCACAGCTTGACCAGAAATGCCAACTCTCTGTGTCTCTCCCAACTCCAGGTGAACTTTCGTGACCGTCTTCTCTAATAATGAGCCAAGAAAGCCAGCCCCTGACTATTCTGAGTATAGCTCAACAGTTAGCCATTTTGATGCCTCTTTATTCTTCACATTCTGGTGGAAAACTGGTGAGTGTGTGTTTTAAAGCAGCGTCTGGAGAATTTCCTGGGAGCCCACGATAGAACGGAGACTTCCAGGCCAGCCTCCCTCCCTAAAGCCGAGGACACATGGCTGGCAGAAACAGGGCTCTGTGTGTCTCAGCTCCTCAGCGAGCCGGTGGCCGGCAGCCGCCCGTCTCCGCCACTCAGGTGGGGCGTGGGACAGCTTGCCCCGCGGTCAGCTGGGGATCAGGTGCTGGAGACAGGGCGGGTGCCCTCCACAGGAGCCGGTGGGAGAGACTGAATGAAACCTGCCTGTTGTGCAGGAAGGCACTTGAGTAAGAGTCTTCTTGTGGATCATTTTACTTCAATTCTCTGTTAATATCTCACACTAATAAAGTGTGTGCGTGGCAGCCAACGTGTGTTCACGAGTGTGGTGTGTTTGAAGACGCAGTTTCCGGCTTTGCAGCTGCTTTCATTACTGATGGCAGATGGGATGACGGCCTGTGGTGACAGTAATATGGCCCTGAGATGTACATGGAGTGAATGTCACTCTGAGCAGGTCTGCGTATTGGAGAGATGACGGTAGGCTTTATGAAACCACAAGGCATTTCAGGGACTTCAGATGTGATGGAAATGAAAGGTACACGCCTTCTTATATTGCACCGTTGGGTTGTATTAGTGAAAAGAAAAATCAGTGTATATTCTTAGGCTTTTTTCCTTTGTGCTGTGGCTTTCTCATCTTATGCTAAAGAAAATAGGTGCCGAAATCCTTTTTTTTTTTTTTTAACTGGAGCAGATGCTCCTTTGGGGCACACTCCTGGGTCCATATTCACCGAGAAGGCATGTGGACTGCCATGACATGGCTGCTTGGGATGCAGGGTCGCTCTGCTCTCCCCGGGAGAAAGAAGGCTGCCAGAGCCAGGAGAGCCAGCGGTGCGCTTGGCTGTGGCCCACTCCCTCCCGGACGTCCCTGAGGGGAGCGTCTCTGCCCCAGCAGACAGCGTCTCCACTGCAGCTCTGTCTGAAGTAACCGGAAGCTGGACACCAGTCAGTGCCCACAGCATGGAGTGGGCACGTGAGCGTGATGTGCTCATCCAGGCAGGGAGACCCATCCCACCCGAGGCCAGGCCGTGACGTTGACGAGAGCCTGGAGGCCAGTGCGCTGCTGTGCGCCCCCTCTGCTGGGGAGCACGGCAGCAGGGCAGCCTCCCAGTCCTGGGCCCACAGGGACGAGGTGCAGGAGTGCCTGCGGGGAGCAGGCTGCCGCATCTCCGTCAGGATGCTGCTACATGTGCGTGTGGCAAACATAGGATTTATGTGCTTTCCTCGGTGCGAGTTCTGCTTAATTGGAAAAGAGGGGACAACTCCTCCTTGCAGGCTTAGGAACCTTGCCAGGAAAATGTCACAGTTAGCAAATGACCACAGGCGCAGTTTGCAGGCTCACTTCTTGCGTGGAGCTTGGTACCGTCTCAGCTCTGATAGCTGCAAGGTCAAGGTCTCCACTGCAACTGGCCAGGCCTGCAGCCCCTCCTCACAGTGACACTGCTGCGACTCCAGAAACCCCTCCGATACGAACAAAGACGAAGCTCCAGGTCAGTTCCTGGCTTCATGTTTTTCTGCCTCTGATTTTATTACAACTCCTCTGTCTTTGATTCCGAGGCCTTTTCTTTGGTTTAATAGCAGAAACTCGGCCTAGTTAGACCTTGCTTCTTAAACTGTGGGTGGCACCCGGCCCTGAGAGTGGGCACTGTGTGCTCTGCCCAGCATGCCAGCTCCAGCACCGGGAGCAGAGCTGCTCAGGGCCAGGCCGCCTGCAGGGGCTGCCGTGTGCGTCCTCGGCTGTGGCGGAGACGGCGGGGCTGCCGTCCTGACCCACCTGGCAGGCTCCAGAGCCGCCATCTGCAGTCCGGCTTCCCTCACGAGCGTTTATTAGTTGGATTTCCTTGGAGGTCATTCTTGTTGAGGGCTGGGGTGGGGCTCCTAGAGACTGTGAAATCTGAAGATTTTACAGACCTTTATGAAGTATATATATGACTGTAACACCTCACAATGTGAAACAAAACACATTTGTGTACATGGAATTAGTTCTGTTTTCTTGTCACCTTTATGTCTTTAATTTTTAATGCCAGGATAATTGCTTTATGATGTTGTGCTGGTTTCTGCCATGCAACGAACTCTCCCCGGGAGAAAGAAGGCTGCCAGAGCCAGGAGAGCCAGCGGTGCGCTTGGCTGTGGCCCACTCCCTCCCGGACGTCCCTGAGGGGAGCGTCTCTGCCCCAGCAGACAGCGTCTCCACTGCAGCTCTGTCTGAAGTAACCGGAAGCTGGACACCGTCAGTGCCCACAGCATGGAGTGGGCACGTGAGCGTGATGTGCTCATCCAGGCAGGGAGACCCATCCCACCCGAGGCCAGGCCGTGACGTTGACGAGAGCCTGGAGGCCAGTGCGCTGCTGTGCGCCCCCTCTGCTGGGGAGCACGGCAGCAGGGCAGCCTCCCAGTCCTGGGCCCACAGGGACGAGGTGCAGGAGTGCCTGCGGGGAGCAGGCTGCCGCATCTCCGTCAGGATGCTGCTACATGTGCGTGTGGCAAACATAGGATTTATGTGCTTTCCTCGGTGCGAGTTCTGCTTAATTGGAAAAGAGGGGACAACTCCTCCTTGCAGGCTTAGGAACCTTGCCAGGAAAATGTCACAGTTAGCAAATGACCACAGGCGCAGTTTGCAGGCTCACTTCTTGCGTGGAGCTTGGTACCGTCTCAGCTCTGATAGCTGCAAGGTCAAGGTCTCCACTGCAACTGGCCAGGCCTGCAGCCCCTCCTCACAGTGACACTGCTGCGACTCCAGAAACCCCTCCGATACGAACAAAGACGAAGCTCCAGGTCAGTTCCTGGCTTCATGTTTTTCTGCCTCTGATTTTATTACAACTCCTCTGTCTTTGATTCCGAGGCCTTTTCTTTGGTTTAATAGCAGAAACTCGGCCTAGTTAGACCTTGCTTCTTAAACTGTGGGTGGCACCCGGCCCTGAGAGTGGGCACTGTGTGCTCTGCCCAGCATGCCAGCTCCAGCACCGGGAGCAGAGCTGCTCAGGGCCAGGCCGCCTGCAGGGGCTGCCGTGTGCGTCCTCGGCTGTGGCGGAGACGGCGGGGCTGCCGTCCTGACCCACCTGGCAGGCTCCAGAGCCGCCATCTGCAGTCCGGCTTCCCTCACGAGCGTTTATTAGTTGGATTTCCTTGGAGGTCATTCTTGTTGAGGGCTGGGGTGGGGCTCCTAGAGACTGTGAAATCTGAAGATTTTACAGACCTTTATGAAGTATATATATGACTGTAACACCTCACAATGTGAAACAAAACACATTTTGTACATGGAATTAGTTCTGTTTTCTTGTCACCTTTATGTCTTTAATTTTTAATGCCAGGATAATTGCTTTATGATGTTGTGCTGGTTTCTGCCATGCAACGACATGCGTCGGCCGTAAATAGACTTGTGTCCCTTCCCACTTGCGCCTGCCTCCCACCCCAGTCCCACTTGCCCCTCTGGCTTGCCATGGAGCACCACGCTGAGCTCCCTGGGTCACACAGCAGCTCCCCACCGGCTGGCTCACTCGGGCCGTGCATCAGGTCAGCGCTGCACTCGGTCCGTCCCACCCTGCCCTTCCCCCGCTGTGTCCACAGTCTGTTCTCCATGTCTGCGTCTCTGCTCCTGCCCTGCAAAGAGACCCATCAGCACCAGTTCCCTGGACTCCGTGTTTATGCATCAGCTGATGCGCGATGTCTGCTTACTTTACTCCGCTCTGTACCACAGGCTCCAGGCCCATCCACCTCAGTCCGCCTGATTCGTCCGTGTTTACTTTTCTAATTGAAGTTGCCTTCTAATGGAAACATTTTTTTGCTGCCAAAAGAAGAAATTGAAACAAATAAAACTGATTTATCGTAATGTTATATTAATTAAATTTTTATATCTTTAAGTCTAAAATTCAGTATCAGTTTTGAATGTTGAAACTGATATTTCATCTTAAATGTATCGTGTTCTGTACAATTTTAGGTTAGAATAAGTTCACAGACTATTTTACACATCAAATTCTGACTTTGAAATCAGAGAGATTGTGACTCCTTTGCCTGTTTGGAATCTTCAGAGGTACACTTTGTCTCTGAAGTTTATGAAAGCTAAACTCTTATGAATATAAATCCTCTTCAGTTCAGTTGCTCAGTCTTCTCCAATTCTTTGCAACACCACGAATTGTAGCACGCCAGGCCTCCCTGTCCATTGAATTGGTGATGCCATCCAACCATCTCATCCTCTGTCGTCCCAGTCTCCTGCCTTCAGTCTTTCTCAGCATCAGGGTCTTTTCCAGTGAGTCAGCTCTTCATATCAGGTGGCCAAAGTATTGGAGTTTCAGCTTCAACATCAGTCCTTCCAAATGAACGTTAGGACTGATTTCCTTTAGGATGGACTGGTTGGATCTCCTTGCAGTCCAAGGGATCTCAAGAGTCTTCTCCAACACCACAGTTCAAAAGCATCAGTTCTTCAGTGCTCAGCTTTCTTTATAGTCCAACTCTCACATCCATACATGACCACTGGAAAAACCATAGCCTTGACTAGATGGACCTTTGTTGGCAAAGTAATGTCTCTGCTTTTCAATATGCTATCTAGGTTGATCATAACTTTGCTTCTGTGGGGCAAGAGTTTTATTTCATGGCTGTAGTCACCATCTGCAGTGATTTTGGAGCCCCCCAAAATAAAGTCTGCCACTGTTTCCACTGTTTCTCCATCTATTTGTTATGAAGTGATGGGACCAGATGCCATGATCTCTGTTTTCTGAATGTTGAGCTTTAAGCCAACTTTTTCACTCTCCTCTTTCACTTTCATTAAGAGGAACCTTTGTTGGCAAAGTAATGTCTCTGCTTTTTAATATGCTGTCTAGGTTGGTCTTACTGCCTAGTGACAGTTTTTATGCTAAGATTCCTGTGAACAATATGTGCAGCTTATGACTCTTTATAACGTCAACACATGCATTTTGACCCTGAATCCTCTCTTTCCTGCTTCTGCTTTGGGACACAGGTTTATGTTGGTACTATAGGCCCCCTGCCACCGTAGGGCAGGGGTTACACACACATGGGTGTGCAACAGGCCATTGAAATGGCTAAATCTTGCCAAGGGATTTTCCACAAAGAAATAGGTTTCAGCTCATTTTCCTTGTTATTAATAGTAGATTTTGTGGTTTTCCTCCTTGGTTAGAAATTATCCTCTTTCCTAGGCCCCAAGGATAAGTGATATCTGACGTGGAGCTCCAGGGAGGGACACTGAGGGGGAGTGTCCTGACCAGAGGGGTGGAGCCCTAGCTCCACCCAGGCTGGTTGTCACCATACCTAAAATATTTGCATTCAGTCTCTGTAGATGTCATTGTTTCCTTCTGACGAAATGATCAAAGTTTCAAGTTAACTTACTCAAGGAGGCAGAGCCCGAAAGTTGACAGAGCTAGAATTTGAGCCACATTTGTCCCACATTTGTCCTGAGAAGCCCTCTGCTTTACTGCTCCCCCAAAATCCAACCTTCTGCTTGGGGATAGGGTCACTGAAGAGTGAGGCAAACAGAAGATGGTAGGGAGCCAGAAATATTCTGAAGTTAAACCTTGTTAACATTTCTTATCTCTCCTTTCAGCATGTCTATCCCTTCCCATCTGATGCTTTGTTTTGATCCTTATCTCAGGAAAGGTTTAGTGAATTATTCAATTCTAATTGCTGCCACAAATGCTTGATATTTGGTGGATTTCCATAATAGTACAGTTATGCTTACTTGGGAAGAAACATAAAACACAGACCAGTCAAATTAAGTTTGTCCTGTGATATCAAATGGTGTCTAGCACTTAACCACTTAAGTATGGAGAGCAAAGGAGTCCCAGGTTTCTATTCTAAACCAAGGCATGACAGATAATTCCCACTGAATCACTGTATCAGTGGGCAGACTCAGACATTTTCTCTTTTCAATCCATAATCAAGCATGCTTACTTGGGAAGAAACATAAAACACAGACCAGTCAAATTAAGTTTGTCCTGTGATATCAAATGGTGTCTAGCACTTAACCACTTAAGTATGGAGAGCAAAGGAGTCCACAGGTTTCTATTCTAAACCAAGGCATGACAGATAATTCCCACTGAATCACTGTATCAGTGGGCAGACTCAGACATTTTCTCTTTTCAATCCATAATCAAGCTAGAGAAGGTATGGAGTAGCAATGAGAACTGTTTTCCTTTCTTAAACATTAGTTGCTAGAACTGAAGATAAATTTTCTTTGATGAAATGCTTAGACATGTTTAGAGCTTCCCTGATAGCTCAGTTGGTAAAGAATCTGCCTGCAGTGCAGGAGACCCCAGTTCAGTTCCTGGGTTGGGAAGATCTGCTGGAGAAGCGATAGGCTACCCACTCCAGTATTCTTGGGCTTTCCCTGTGGCTCAGCTGGTTAAGAATCTGCCTGCAATGCAGAAGACCTGGGTTTGATCCCTGGGTTGGGAAGATCCCTTGGACAAGGGAAAAGCTACCTACTCCAAAATTCTGGCCTGGAGCATTCCATGGAGTATATCGCAAAGAGCTGGACATGATTGAGCGACTTTCCCTTTAGACACGTTTGACTTCCATGCTGACCTGGAGAATGGAGTGGTAATTTTCTCTTTTGTTCATGCTGGCACATGGTGTTCTTTGGACTGGGAAGCATGCAGAACCCAGCCACTCTCTTGTGCATTTCTTCCCATTCTCCTTTGGATCCTGGCAGGGACAACACTTTCTGTAATGAGGGACAGGAAAGCAGGAGAGTCAGCTGGCCACATCTTGTGCAGAACCCAGCCACTCGGCTAGGGTGCCAACATCAACCTGTGTCCCAAAGCAGAAGCGGGAAAGAGGGGATTTAGGGTCAAAATGCATGGGTTGACATTATAAATAATCACAAGTTGCACACGTTGCTCATAGGAATCTTGGCATAAAACAGTCACCAGGGCGCACCTGTGTGCTTATTACTCAGGCTGTACCCCCAGCCCCGCCCCCCAGAGGCAGGCTGGTGATGACACAGCAGTGCGTGGCGGAGGCGGGGCAGCTACCGGGAGGTAGGAGCCACCTCTCAGCTGTTCCTACTCAACACCAGCAACTCTCTTTGATTCTCCCGCAGGGACTGGTCATGTCTCGGCCTCCTGATCTGCCCGCTTATATCTTACCCATTTCTATTCATGGCATCACTGCCCTTTCAGTCATTCTTGTGGGAAATTGAAGAATATTTTAACTCCTTCCTCTTTTTTTGCTTGCACAAGATTGTGTTCACTAATTAGTCTGTCTTCTAATGTCTCCTCAGATGCTCTAATGTAGACCATCTTAGGCTGTTCTGGCCCCCTCCCACCTCCTAGACTGAGTGTGAAGTCAGATCTCATGGTTTATATTTACATTTTCCTGATTAATACTGTGGTTGAATATCACTTCATATATATATATTCTTCTTATGGATTTCCTTTTGTAAACTTCCCATTTATCTCCTTTGTTTTATTTTTGGGGTTTTTGTCTTTGTAGGCATTTTAAATACTTTGTATATCAGGTTTTTTTTTTAATCATTTCTTTTTCTCCCTTCCCACTCCTGCTTTTCCATTTATCTTTGGTCCAACGGGATAGGTAGGGAAGATGTGAAGTAATAATATGGGGAATGAAGGCAGTGCCCTCTACAGGTAAAGAAGTAAATACCTATTTTCTTAGTACTGGAAGTGGCATTAATGTCGGAGCAGTACCCACTCCAATATTCTTGCCTGGAGAGTCCTGTGGACCAGAGGAGCCTTGTGGGCTGCTGTCTATAGGGTTGCACAAAGTCGGAGACGACTGAACTTTCTTAGCATGCATGCATGCATTGGAGAAGGAAAAGGCAACCCAGAATCCCAGGGATGGAGGAGCGTGATGAGCTGCCGTCTATGGGGTCGCACAGAGTCAGACATGACTGAAGCGACTTAGCAGCAGCAGCAGTGCAGAAGAAAAAGCATAAACGTTTTTATGGAGTCAGATATCTGTTCTTTTCCTTACTGTGCCACCTACTGTGTGACTAGTCGTGTTATATAGTGTCTCTAGCCCTTACCTTCACGTAGAAAACCTACCTCTGTGTGTGAACGTGTGTGTGGTTAAGGTGAGGACACATGAAGTTCCGGGGACATACTTTTTAGACCTCTTCCTCTCCATTTACTCTGTGGATACCAGTAGGACATCACAGAATACCCTTGCAAAAGAAGAGTATGTTCTCTTTCTCTTGTTCCACAGAGTTCCCTATTCCCTTCACAGTATTGATCCTTAAAAACACCCTGCTCTGGATTCTTTCAAATTCATTTACCCAAACATTTACCAAACCCATTTTCGATGCCCAATACCATCCTGTGGTCTTGAGATCCACAGATCATCAATGTCCTGTGAAACTCTGTCTTCTGGGAAATGTTATATTGTGGTGTTTGTCTGATTCAGACCATCACATGGGCTTTGTCAAGGACAGTTTCCCATTGCCTCTGAATGCATTTGGGTCACACCTGGCGTTGCCAAGGTTTTTGTTCTATTTCTCTTGGTCTCTACTGACATTGTCATCTTTGTGCCATTCTTTCATTTTTGGCCCTAACTTTTTTCATTTTAAAGTGGACTGTCAAACAGTTTGTGCCATGATAATGCATTTATTTGCCTGATCTAAATTTAACCCAGGTGTAGCTTTTAATTCAAGGTAGAAGAAAGTAATCTCAAGCATTATGTGAACCATAGCAAATACGCCATTACTGTCTACTCCACTCTCTGGAATAACAGGAGCTTTTCTCTCTATTATTTCAAGATACAAAACAACTTACAAAAGCTGCTTGAGAATGGTGACTGAAGCTCGAGCCACGCAGTACCTCACACTTCCCTTCAAGCAGGTGCTCCCGGGGTGTTCTGGTGGAGTGCTCCCTGCTGGCCAGAGGCGCTAGCAGGCAGGCAGGCTGCTTGCCCTTGGAGGTCTCAGGCTCAGCAAAGGGGGGAATGGGGAATAATTCTGGTTCCTGTGCAATAAAAGTTGACCTCGACTCTCTGAGGAAGTGTTCAGTGCTGCTGCCTGAAGAAAGCAGACCCGTCTCTGGAGGTCTCAGAAGGGCCCGGTGGACACTCGGATGATTGTGGTTCAGCAGGTTATTGTGACTGTCAGCAAATATATTCCACTCCAGCCTTTTCAGTCCTACCCATCAGCCTTTTCTCTCATGTATCCACCCCCGCCTTAACCAGCCTTCAACGGAAGGGATATATCATGTGCCAGCAAACTTGATACAGTCCCTTAAAGGATTTGCCATGACTTTCCAAAAGGGGGAAAAAAAACCACAGTCTGATGGACAAACTTGCTTCAAACAAGTAATATTTGAGTTTGGGGTTTTTTTCCCTTTCTGATGTTATGTTCTGGTTTAAGTTACATGTGTATCTTAACTTCTCAGCCGCGTATTGGCAAGAAAATCAGGCAAAGCTGATTAAACTATCCCCATTTTATATTTTGTTTTGTTCCTCTCATTAATACTTAACAGGATTGATTCTCACCCACCCCACGTCAAGAATCTGTGAGACTTGAGACTAGAGTACTAAGTTTAAACTAAGACTTTGAAACCAAAACTAATCTTTAAACCAAAAAGTATAACAGTGATTTGATACTGGATGGAAGATACTGCATTTTTAAGATTGTAGGTGGACTGTGTTTGTTTCAAAACAGAATGTCTGTAATGAATGGTGAAACCCATCAGCATGATGATAGCGTGCTTTTCTCTTTTGCTGACTAAAATATATAATTGGTGGTTTGCTAACTTCTATTTACCATATGGGTTGGCTGGTTTTTATTAATAATTATTTAGGCACCCTAAGATTTGTTAATATAAAAGATATTCTGTTTATAATGCATTTTATAATCATTTCTATGAAATGTATTTTGTTTAATCAGATAAGCTAATAAGTGAATTGGTTACATCATTTGTATTTGTTAGCCTCTGGACAGGAATTGTGCCTGGTGCACCCCTGGCTTTTAATAAATACTCATTTGTTTAAATGCCTTGCTAACACTGTCTTTTGTCAGTCTAAATTCTTGGAACTAAGACTTTTTAACTGCTTTTTAACTGCTTCTCATCTCTCTCTCTACTACTTTCAACTCACCCATACTTCTTTCCTCCCTAGTATCACTTGCAAAAAAATTGATTTAAGTTCTTGTGTTACAACAATATAGGGGAAAGAAAATGAACTTTGTTATCAGAACATCAATGCATGGTTCCTGGGTCCTCATTTTTGAATTATGTGATGATAAGCAAGATATTTGGTTATTTTCCCCCATTTTGATGAGGATAAAAGTACCAAGGCAAAGTGTCATTGTGAGAATTAAATGTGATGATCTTTCTAAAGCTATGGCCTTGTAGGGCAAGAAGTATACTCTTTTAGTAGGAACCGTATTCATTTTTTCTTAAAATGTTTGCATATCTGATAGTCCAGTGTCATCAAAGTTCTACATCAGTGTTCTGTAGTTAAAACCATTAAAGATTCAAGAGTGTCAGCCACCTCTGGAGAGAAATTTTGCAACTGTGTGAGGAGCCTTTAAAAGTTATTTCACTAAATTAGTAAGGCTATCCAGGAATTTATCCCAAAGCAATAAGAGATTTCCTCAAAGATGTACATACAAGAATATTCTTTGAAGCCTCAAGGGCAGAACATTAGTGACATCTACTGAATAGTAGCAGAGCACTTAAATTATGTCACTGTTTAGAATGGCATTGTCAAAAATTGGCATAGAAAACAGCATTTAAAAAGGTAAGCATTATGGAGATAATGTGGAGATAAGAGAACTCTCCTACACTGTTGGTGGTAATGAAGATTGGTGCAGTCACTATGGAAAACAGTATGGAGATTCCTCAAAACACTAGAGCTACCATATGATCCAGAAATCTGACTCCTGGGCATATATCCAGACAAAACTCTAATCCAAAAAGATACATGCACGCCTATGGTCATAGCAGCACACTCAAGTAGCCAAGACATGGCAACAACCTAAACATCCATCTACAGATGAATAGATAAAGATGTGGTCCATGTATACGACGGACTATACTCAGCCACAAAAAATGATGCTATTTGTACAACATGGATGCAGCTGGAGATTATCATACTAAATGAAGTAACTCAGAAGAAGAAAAATACTATATGATATCACTTACCTGTGGAATCTAAAATATGATGCAAATGAACCTATCCTCAAACAGACTTACATAGAGAATCTGTGATTAAAAATATATTAGGTGGATAGAAATTACCAGTCTTACATATGGCAAGTAGACATGATTACTGATCTCTCAAGCTCTGTGAATATTGAAGATATTTTCCTAAATATACCCAGCACTCCAAGGCATTTACCAGCTACTCATTTATGTAGTTCTTTAAAACCATCCCTGACACATTTTTTTATGTATTAAGCCTAATTTATATAGAAAGTAAAAATTATTTGTACACATACATACAGATGCAGAAAGAGCAATCTTTTCAAACAATAAATGCATTCCTGTCTCTCTTTTTTTTAATTGAAGTATAACTGATTTACAATGTGTTTATTTCTGGTGTACAGCTAAGTGATTCAGATATATATATATATACATACACACACACACACCCTTTTCCATTCTAGGTTATTACAAGATACTGAGTATAGTTCCCTGTACTATATAGTAGGACCCTGTTGTTTGTCTGTTTCATATACAGTAGTTTATATGTGCTAATCCCAAACTGCTGATTTATTCCTCACCAATCCCTTTTCCCTTGTAACCATAAATTTGTTTTCTACCAGACACATTTTTGGGGGGGTGGGGCTGTGCTATGAAGCTTAAGGGATCATAGTTCCCCGACCAGGAATTGAACCCAGGCCCCCTGCAGTGGAAGCACAGAGTCCTAATCACTGGACTGCCAGAGAATTCTCTACCAGACACATTATTTAATGGTTTTTCCTTCCATTCCACAACTCTCCCTAATTTATAAATTTCATAGAGTCAGACTGAAAATTTTCCAACCTGTATGTTAATTGTGTTGTATACTGTTTTGATTTATGTATCCTAAAATTTCAATTCAGGTGATACTTTCCTTGTTTATGTTTCTGGTGATCTAAAGGATGGATGGATACCTATAACATGGACACTAACATGTTATAGACAGCCTAGTGAATTCTGCTTTCAAGCATTGTTTTAAAGTCAGAATTCTGTTTATCTGTAACAGTTAATACTGTCATTTGGGACCCATAACCTGATCTTCTTACAAAGGAGCTCAGTGTATAATACTTCTCATGCACTTCTTTTAAGCCTGTCCTTGCTGATAATGATATTACCAGTTCTTGACTTTACAAAACAAAATCAAAGACATTAAATGAAGTGTCTTTGACCACTAGTATTTCCAGCACTTTTGTTTTTTCCAGATGCTAAGCCTTACTCTAAACAATGTACAGATTCAATGCAATCCCTATGAAAATTCCAATATCATTTTTCACAAAAATAACAATCCTAAAATTTGTATGGAACTACAAAAGACTCCAAATAGCCAAACAAAGCAACCAAGAGAGGAACAAAAATTGAGGCACCACACCCCCTGATTTCAGATTAAATTACGAAGCTACAGTAGTCAAAACAGTATGATGCTGGCCTAAAAACAGACACATAGATCAATGGAACAGAATAGAGAGCCCAGAAATAAATTCACACATACATGGCCAATTATGACAAAGGAGTCAAGATTCAGTGGGAAAAGGACAGTATCTTCAATAAACTGTGAGTGGAAAATAAGAGCCATATGCAAAACAGTGAAATTACACCTCTATCTTATACACAAAAGTTCACCCCAAAATGGATTGAAAACAGTTATTATCTAAATTGACATTTTTCTAAGGAAGACGTACAGATGGCCAATAGGCAATAAAAAGATATTGAATGTCACTAAACAGGAAAACGCAAATCAAAGCCATAATAAGACATCACCTCATATCTGTTAGAATGTCTGTTATCAAAAAGATGAGAAATAATAAATGCTGGTGAGTTTGGAGGAAAGGGAACCAACCCTTGTGTACTGATGCTGGGAATGTAAGTTGATGCAACCAGTATGGAGGTTCCTCAAAAACTCAAAAAATAGGACTACCATAGAATCCAACAATACCACTTCTTGGTATTAAGAAGATGAAAACACAAATTCAAAAAGACATATTCACCCCCATGTTCACTGCAGCATAATTTACAGTAGCCAAAATATGGAAACAACTTAAGTGTCTATATAAGGTAAATGGATAAAGAAAATGTAGTATATGTGTGTGTGTACACACGCACACACCCATAAAAAGAATGAAATCTTGCCATTTATGACATTATGGATGGATCTTGAGGGGCTTATGCTAAGTTATATAAATCAAAGAAAAACAAATATCTATGATCTCATATATATGCAGAATCTAAAAAATACTGAAAATAAAAACCAAGCTCATAGATGCAGAGAACAGTTTTCTGGTTGCCAGAGTCGGGTGGGGTGGAAGTGGTGGTTGAAATGGGTGAAGGAAATCAAAAGGTACAAACTTTCAGTTATGATATAAGTCATGGGGATGTAATATACATACAGCATGGTGACTATAGTTAATAATACTGTATTACATAATTATAAGTTGCTAGAGTAGATCTTAAATTCTCATCACAATAAAAAATCATCAACTCTGTATGGTGATTGATGTTAACTAGACTTATTGTGGTGATCATTTAGCAATACATACAGTATCGAATCACTGTGTCATATATTTGAAACGAATATATGGGATATGTCAACTATAGCTCAATTCTTTAAAAAGAAAAAACTTTGGTTTTAATTACTCTTGCTAAGGCAAACTTCTTTTTCAGTGTCTGTTTTTAATCTCCTAAATGGCTCTTCTAGGTCTTAATTCTGTCTCCTGTAGAGAACAGAGAAGAATTCTTCCTCAAAGAATATTTTTAAAAGCCACCAAGATATATTTGCTGTTATAATGTTCAGTGAAAACAGCTGAGTGCAAAATTATATGGCAACTTCTACATAAAAACATTCAGCTTTGTGGACAAATCTCTGGAAGGAAATACAAAGTAATGAGAATACTTGTTTTATTATAGTGGTGGAATTGTGAATAGCCAGTAATCTCTGGACCCAAGCAGTATAGGCTCTTGCCCTCCCTCATTCTTGGTCCTGGCCAAGCAATGATCCCATTGCCCCTTCAGCCTTTCTCCATACAAAGATTATGGCTGTGAACTCTATTCCTTCTTGTCTGCACATCCATGGGCCACAGTAGGAACTAACAGAAATCTTCCCCAGGACCAGCACTAGGGACTGCTTGTCCCTGGATGAAAGCGACCTTAGTCAGATGCCTTCAAGGCAGTAAAAGTAGAAGAGTAACAGTTTTGCTGGCTGCCAAAGGAATGTTTGTGCAGTTTTGTCTAACCAGCAGCATCCTAACAGTACTTCAGTTTATTAATATTTAGTTTTAATTGATGATTGTTTTATAATATTGGTTTGATTTCTGTCATACATCATAGGTGTACATATGTCCCCTCCCTCTTGAACCTTCCTCCCACCTCCCACCCACTCCCACCACTCTAGGTTCTTCCAGAGCCCCAGTGTGAGTTCCCTGAGTCATACAGCAAACTCTCATTGGCTATCGATGACATACGTTAGGGTGTATGCTTCCACGCTGCTCTCCATTCATCTCACTCTCTCCGGCTTCCCCCCTACCCTTGTCTGCATCTCTACTGCTGCTTTGCAAACAGGTTCATCAGTGCCACCCTTCTAGATTCCATATATAGGTATTAATATCCAATATTTGTTTTCCTATGACTTACTTCACTCTATATAAAAGGCTCTAGGTCCATCCACCTCATTAGAACTGACTCACATGTGTTCCATTTTATGGCTGAATAGCATTCCATTGTGCATAGGTACCACAGCTTCTTTATCCATTCATCTGTCTATGGACATCTAGGTTGCTTCCATGTCCTAGCTATTGTAAATAGTGTTTCCAGTTTTTAACATCTTTATTGAGATATAATGTATGTATATAGTAAACTATACATGTTTAAAGTACATGTTTTAAGTATATACCTGTGAAACTATCACAGAATCAAGAAACATGTCTATCACCCCCACAAGTAATTTCTCTGGGAGCACTCTCTATGCCCCTCTCCACAGCCTCCTCCCCAGGCAACCACAGATCTGCTTTCTGTCTCTGTATATTACTGTATTTTCTAGAATTTTATATAAGTGGAACCCTAGAGTCTACTTTCTTGTCTGGATTCTTTTATTCAAAGTAATCCTTGTAAGATATATCTACTTTTTGCATGTTTCAGTAACTCATTTCCTTTTATTATTTAATAGTATTTCACTATATGTATAAGTGAAACCATTTATACATATAATGAAATACATATATATATATATATATATACACACACACCTCTCTTTGAGATATATATGTAACACATATTTTTTGAGATATATACATATAATGAAATACATATATAACACAAATTGTTTACTCATCAGCCTGTGGATAAACATGCAGGTTGTTTCTAATTTTCATTTATTACAAATAAAGCTGCTAAGAACATTTCTGTAAAGCCACTGTGTAGATATACCCATTCACTTCTTTTGAGTAAACACCTAGGAGGGAATGGCTGGGTCATATGGCAGGTATGTATTTAACTTGTTAAGAAAGTGTCAGACTTTCTCTCAAATGTGCCGCTGAATATCAGCCTCAGCAAGGCATGAGAGTGCCAGCCCCTCTGCGTCTTCACCAGCATTTGGCATGATCAGTCTCTGAAATTTTAGACTTTCTACTGTAGCAATTTTAGACTTTCTACGGTGCTGTGGTATATCATTGTTGCTCTAGTTTGCACTTCCTTAATGATTACTGATGCTGAGTTTTTTTTCATGTGCCATTTGACATTATTTGTATACCTTCTTTGATAAGAAGTCTTCTATCCATTATTTTAATTGGGATGTTTACTTATTATTAAGTTTTGAGGGTTCATTATATAGTCTAGATAAAAGCCCATCATCACTCATGTGATTTGCAAATATTTTCTCCCAGACTGTGGCTTGTCTTTTCATTTTCTTTATATCTCTCACAGAAAGCTTCTCTCCTTTCCAGTGCTCTGCTCTGCCAACTCTAGCCACCTGGGGTTTTCTCCTACCTCCATTTCTGCAACCCACACATTCTGCCTGGGTTCCCTTCCTGCAGCCTGAACATTGTCTCCAGGAAGTCAGCTGGAGCAATCTCACCTCCGCTGCTTCTCTTCTCTCAGGATTAACTGTCCTTCAGTACCTAATCTCCAGCATCTTGAAAACCATTGTTTATACATTTTTTCTGGATTTTCTTCATTGGGATGGTAAAATCAAAATCAAATGGAGATTCTTTGAAAATTCCCTGAGTAGACAAAACCAGTTTGGACATAAAAGAGAAATTCAATGTAGTTTATTTTATAAGACTCAGTTGACCTGGGTCATTTCTTCTTCATGCTTCTGGAAATCATAACCAAAACTTGAAGTGTTTCCCAAGGTTGATATGAGGTATATATTCTGACCAATTTTCCCTATTGGTTAGGAAAAGCCTAATATGATAACCAATAACTGAAAATTAAACAATTACTGTCTTTCCACTATGTAAGCTGCTCCAATAACAATATACCCCGGAGCCTCGCAGCATGAGCCTCTTCCCGTGTTTGGTTGAGTGCTCCCAGTTCATGGGCTGTCTTTTTGGTGTGTGCACAATCAGCTTCTACTAATTACCACTTCAGTGGGTCACTGATTTTACTTCAGTTGTTGCTGAACTTTTGACACACAGAGACAGCAAATCTAGCCGTGTTATCTGTCTTGAGTAGAAATGGAATTCCCACACCAGAGAAACTTGATCTCAAGTACTGTGAAATAGGTGGAAAGAACTGTTAACTTGAACACACCCCCACACAATATACAAAAATAAACTCAAAATGGCTTAAAGATTTGAACATAAGCATGATACCATAAAAATCCTAGAAGAGATCATAAGCAAAACATTCTCTGACGTAAATCGTAGCAATGTTTTCTTAGGTTGTCTCCCAAGGCAATAGAAATAAAAACAAAAAATAAGCAAATGGGACCTAATCAAACTTACCAGCTTTTGCACAGCAAGGGAAACTATAAACAAAATGAAAAGACAACTTACAGAACAGGAGAAAATATTCACAAATAATGTGACTGACAAGGGCTTAATTTCCAAAATATACAAACAGCTTATACAACTCAACAACAGCAACAACAAACAAACATCCCAATTCAAAAATAAGCAGAAGATCTAAATAGACATTTCTCCAAAAAGAAATAAAAATGGTCAGAAGGCACATGAAAAGATGCTCGGTACTGCTGAGTATTAGAGAAATGCAAATGAATACTACAGTGAGGTACCAGCTCACGCCAGTCAGGATGGCCGTCATTAAGAATTCTACAAATAAATGCTGGAGAGGATGTGGAGCAAAGGGAACTCTTCAACACTGTTGCTGGGAATGTAAGTTGGTACAACAACTATGGAAAACAGCATGGAGGTTCCTGTAAAATAGTTACCATATAATCCAGCAGTCCCACTCCTCGGCATATATCCAGACAACACTGTAATTCAAAATGATACATGCACTCCTATGTTCATAGTCAAAACATGGAAACAACCTAAACGTCCATCAACAGATGAGTGGATAAAGAAGATAGGGTGCATATACACAGTGGACTACTACCGAGCCATAAAAAATAATGAGATAATGCCACCTGCAGCAACAAGGATGCAACTAAAGAGTATCATACTAGGTGAAGTCAGAAAAAGACAAATACCACACAGTATCAAAATATGATATAAAATGACCTATCTGTGAAACAAAAACAGAATTACAGTTATAGAGAAGAGCCTAGTGGTTGCCAAGAGGGAGGAGGTAGAGGGAGGGATGGAGTGGGAGGTTGGGGTTAGTGGATGCAAGCTATTATGTACGGAATGGATAAAAACCAAGATGCTACTGTATAGCACAGAGAGTTATATTCGGTGTCCTATGATAAGCCATAATGAAAGAGAATATTTTTAAAAAAAGAATTATATACATGTATAACAACCACTTTGCTGTACAACAGAAATTAACACATTGTAAATCCATTATACTTCAAAAGAATTGTTAATTTGATGATGCAACCGAGCAGGGTCCTATGAAGCCTTCTCAGAACAAACTCCAACCTCCCCATGTCCTCTGCCTGTCTCTTGTCTGTAGAAAAACCTTAACCTTGTAGGCATTCCCTGAGTTCCAAAGAGTAAATTTAATCGGAGAACTGAGACAATGCAGAAGGAAGGGAAAACAGTCAAGCAAGATGAAATAAAAGTTTAGCCATTAAACAAAGTCAAGGAACTTTTGTTCTTCCCAAAGGGCTACAGATAAAATTCTGAGCCATGTCCTTTGAGCTGTTTTGCAGATCTTGAAATTACCACCAAGTGAAAGAAGTTAATTGTATGCGGCCCACAAGCACCATAGAATACCAACCCACTGGAACCAGAAGGTTGATGATGCTCACTCTCAATTACCTCACCACCAGCCAATCAAAAGAATGTCCATGAGCTGATCACACACCTCATGACCCCCTCCTTCACCGTCTTTAAAAACCTTTCCCTGAAAGCCTTTAGGGACTTTGGGCCTTTTAAGTATTAGTTGCCTGGACTGCTTGCTTGGTGCAATAAAAGCTGCACTTTCCTTCACCACGACCTGGTTCATCAGTAGATTGACTTTACTGCAGCAGGCAAGTGGATCCAAGTTTGGTTCAGTAACAGTGACAGTACAGGGAATCAGAACACAAAGACAGCATAGAAATAGCAAACCCAGGTTCGGAGGGAACAAGAGTCAGGGGCTGAAACTATCTGAGCTTAGAAGCTGGGGACAGGCTGGGTGGAGCTGAAATTTGGCCTTCTGCAGAAGGGGCACTTCGGGGGGCAGTGATGTGTCAGAGGGGGCACAATGAGGCTGGTTCTGCAAATGCTGGATAAACTGCAAACTGGATCCACCTGCTGCTCCAGAACAAACTGCCAGTGCCAAGCCAAAGCCATGAGAATAAGATAACACTCACTGTAACGGGAAGAAGTTAAGAAACTGGAACAAGGCACAATCCCTTCTTCCTGTCCAGCCTCACAGGCTCTCCCTAGAGCCCTATGTTAGCAGACTCTAACAGGGAGCAGCTGGCAAAACAGAAATATGGTTTGAAAAGTTGCAACTTTAGCAGCACAAAGCAGAGTGCGAAGGAAGGGCCTTAAGCTAAGAAAGAATTCCTTAATAATGGCTATGAGGCACCCCTCAGGCTATGCAGCATCCATACACATCCCTTCTATAGACACTTGAACTCTCACACAAGAAACACAACTTTGTCTCTAACACAACGCAACTCCACTTCACGCAAAGGAAGGCAGTCTCGTCCTTACCTGAGAAGGATGAGATGCAAAGTCCTGACACTGGTTGTATCCACTTCTGTGATACAGCAACTTCCACAAGCTACTTGGAGATCCAGACTACCTCCTCCACCCAACCTCCTCCACCTCCTCCATGAGTTCCTCACTTCCCCCCTCCCAGCCCCGGCCCTCCCCATGCACAGGTGTTTGGTGGTTCAAAGCCTCAGTAGTTGAGGTGCCTCAGAAATGGGCTAAGAACTCGATATGCTGCACAGTGCACGTGTCTGTGCTCAATGACAGCTCCCAACTCGATGAGTTCTTCTGGGGTGGGGAGGTGACAGTCCTCTGAAGTGTCCAGGGACCTGTGCATCCTGCCACCTTCTCTGATCCCCACACGATCACTTTGATGAGCCTGGGCTCCAGTCCTTGTTGAGTCCTGGTTGCACCAGCAACTCTCAGAGAAGAGGGCTGCAGAAGAGGAGGGGCCTGAGGTGTTGAAAGTGCCAAGGGACCAGCCCCCACCCCACACCCTCACTATCCAGCTCTGCCCACCTTTAACTGTGGGAGCACCGAGGAGGCATCCACTGCCCCTGCCGAGGCCCCCTCAGTGAGGCTGAACTTGCCTTCTTGGACGGCTTTTCCAAGGAAGAAGATGCAGGCCTCACGCCTACTCACATTGGTGAGTTGGCATCGATGTGGACAGAGTCATACAGGCTGAATCGGGGTCTTGAGAAACAGGAGGTCAGGGAGAGGAAAAGAAGGAAAGGTCCACCCCTGCTGATCTGAGCTAAGCTTCAGAGCTTCTCACCCAGGGCTGCAGAAGGAGAAGGAAAGCTTGCAGCTCTGCTGGGTTACCAGGATGGCACGCACACGCTGATTCAGGGAGATCCCAGTGCCCCATCCTCTGGTCTCAGGGAGGGTGTGAAGAACGCAGCCGGCTACCTGAAGCAGCAGAGGCAATTCCACACCTGCACCTGTCCCAACTCCCCCCCAGGAAGGAGTGGCTCCCTCCCCAGGGCCCTAGCACCGCCGGCCACCTCCTTCTCTCTCCCTGGTATCTGGCCCTGTCCCCAAGTCTTATAACGCCAGGAGACATTTCTGTATGTTACTAGACCAAGGATGAGAAAAATAAAGAATTCAAAGCTCCCCAAAGAGTTTTAATTTAAAATAAATAAAATTAGTTTTCATTATCCCTCAAATTTGGTCATAGTGCCATCTGAATATTCTGCTCTCTAGTGACTAAATTGTAAAGTTAGCTTCCAACAAAACAGTGTAGAATATTAAGGGGTAGGAAAAAGAAAAAAACTGTTACTATAAACAAATATTAATACAAACCATACAAATACACACACACATACACACAGGAAACAAGATAATACACATAGCTGCAATAGCCTTCATTTTTGTAACTAATCACAAAAACAAATTTATAATCTTCCATCTTCCACTACCCTTTACATCTTTTCTTTGACCTCAGAACCTCAGCTGATCAGAATTCTTTACCTGGCAAGTGACTCAAATCTTTATTCCTGAAGGGTCTGAATTCCCAGAGCCTTTCTCTCTTTCTTCTTCTCCCCACCACATTTTGTTGGTAATGGTGGTGGTTGTATATTGGCTCAATGGCATGAACAAACCAAAACAGATATTTGGCAGTCTTAGCTTCCAATTCAGTAGAAACATTTGTCCATTAGGACAAACATTTGTCTGCTCCAAACCAGCAGAGTTCAAAATTGCAGGGTTGGGGGGGCAAGAACCCCACAAATAGATTATTATTAAATAGTAACAGTGAAAGGAAGACTTCCCTGGGGATCCAGTGATTAGGAATCTGCCTGCCAGTGCAGGGGACGTGGGTTCAATCCCTAGTCCGGGAAGTACATGCTGAATGACAACTAAGCCAGGCAACTACTGAGCCCATGTGCCCGCGAGCCCGTGCTCCTCAAAAAGAGAAGCCGCTGCAGCGAGGAGCCTGAGCACCGCAACAAAGAGCAGCCACGGCCCACCTCAACTGGAGAGTGTCCACGCACGGCAAGGAAGGCTCAGTGCAGGAAAAAAAAAATTAGTTAGTTTTGAAAAATATTGACAGGAGATACACTTAACTCCAACCTTGACTCTTGGGCCTGTGCCTATAGGAGAGGCACACACATGTTGGTTTCTTTCTTCATCCTATAAGATAGAACCCTATGCTTTCAGGATATCTCTTCTAACTGGTAGCCTAACAGGCCCTTTATAAGGCCATGCTCTATCTTATTAAGCCAGCAGCTTCTGAGTGATGGAGCATGTGGCAAAAAAAAGAGAAAGAACCAGTGGATTCTGTGGGCACTAGCCCTCTGCTGAAATTCTGTATCATGAAACGAGTTCTTGATCAGAAGCAATGTGGCATGCAGTGAAGTCACCATGATGGTGAGTAAGGCAGAAACACGGACAAGGAAGGCAGATCCATATCGAGAACACGTATCTGTTCCAAAGAGAAATCTTTCCCCTCCATCCTGGAAGAGGTCCCAAGCAACAGTCTTGTCACCAAGTTGATAGCTGGTCCACAGAGGAATGACATTATATCAAAAGTTGTTGCCAGGTTAGACACTCAGATGGAACATCCCTGGTGAAGGGAACTTTGTGTGGTTGAATCTAGAACAAAACTTCATGACAATCAATATTCATTCCCTATTTAAAGATTAACATCTGAATGTGCTGTTTTACAATAGATTAAACAAGGACTCTAGCCCTTAGGGTCGCCCTTTCAAACAACAGAGATAATCAGTTTCCGGTATGTCTCCCCACCAGCGCTGGACTTGTTAAAATGCTGTTTATCAAGTGGATGCCTAGTTGGGCAGTCAAGCCGAGATGGTCAGCTGTCAGGGAAGTGTGAAAAATTTTCCAGATTGCTTGGCTTTGCAGGGTTCTGCTGGCTACTTCAGGAGAGAACAGCGGTGAGTGAGCCAGCTGCATCTCTTCCGTGGAACACGTCCTCATTTTCAAGGCTGGGGCAAATTTCCATTCAAGGGTTGAAGCTGCCCAGGGGGAAATTAAACCATTCCTTGCTCAACAAAGAAATAAGGACAACAGCTACAGATAATGCTGGCGCTCTGACATGCTTGATCTGTATAACGTTGCATGGAGGATGTGATACGCTGTTGGCTTTGCAGACAAGCATATGTGACCCAATTTGTTTGCCACACAGTTATTCCAGAGAGGTAGAGTTTACTGACAGAACAAAAAGGAAGGCAGAGTACTGATTGCACAATCAAAGTCGAGTGGCTGCTGACCAGAATACAATGCTGTGTAAATCCTGAAGCCATCCTGGAGTAAAGAAAACTAAGTAACACGGAGAAAGAAATACTCACTAGAAATGAAACACTGGGTGATTTCCATTTGCATCTCCCCCCAAATTTAGTTACCTTTGGTAACTAAAATAGGCATGAGCTCTATTTTCTTAGTACTACTTAAGGTATATATTAAATTTTCGTAAATTCCCTTAAAAAACTTAATTCTATGGTTTTGATTTTAGGTTGCAAACATTTAAAATCTGCAGCAGTAAGTTCTCAGTTTTGCCAGTTCTTTTACTGTCATGTAACCACTAAGTTTGTATGTGGATTTCATGTTACTTTTTGTGCATTTAATCATGAAATTCAATTTTGCATACTTATTTGTAATGTTTCTTTTAAATAAAAGTGACTGATTTTGTTGACAAAAAACAGGAGGAATAAACACAGTCTGTCTCCATCTGGGCTCAAATTCCTCCCCATGAGCAGAATCTGACTAGCAATCTTAATAAAAGAAGCAAATAAGCTCTGGGTCACCATACACATCCTTTGTTGTCATTGTTGTTTAACTCTTAGGAATCCTTAAGAGAGGATTTCAAGTGGATTTTTACATCCTTCCGTATGAACAATGAGTAGTATATGATATTGATGCTTTCCTCCAACACCGTTTTCTTTAATGTGAACATGAAGTTCAACTTAAGGCAAGTCTGTTTTGTAGGCTTGTGACTGTATGATCTTACTGCCCAGATGGATTTACTTAAAACTTTATTTAAAAATAAAGTTTTATATATATATATATATATATATAAAACACAGTCTATGGACTTTTTAGGGGACTGAGCTTCCTTAAGACTCCTGATCTTTTTCCTTGTACTTTCAATATTAGTTTCAAAGAACAAATAATATGAAAATAAGAAGCAACTGTAACCCTTTCTGAGCAATTGATTCATTTCTCCATTTGAGGGACAGATAATTAAACTGGGTGGGAGTCCACCTATGTCAAGTCTCTAGAAGAAGGGTTTAGTCAGGTAAGGAAAGAACATGCCTGGTTTCAATCAGAACTAGACTCTTCCATTTCTGTATGGAGCCTAAATGAAGGTTAAAAGTTTGCTAGCTTCAGAAGAAGATAGCAGAGTGGGAAGACCCTAGGTTCACTTCCTCTCATGTGCACAGCAAAATTACAACTATTTACAGAGCAACTACTGGTGAAAACAGCCTGAAGACCAGCAGAAAAGATTCTCTGCAACCAAAGACAAAAGGAAGGAACCACAATGAGACGGGCAGGAGGGGCAGAGATGAGGTATAGTCAAGGTCCACATCCCTAGCCAGGCAACCCACAAACAGGAGGGTAATCCCAATTGCAGAGGTTTTCTCAAAAGAGGGTTTTGAGCCCCACATTGGGCCCCCTAGCTCAGAGTCCTGCAATAGGAAGTCCCCAGAACATCTGGCTTTGAAGGCCAGATGTTTGGGGAGAGTCCGAGAGTTGTAGGAAACGAGCTCCACTCTTAAGGGCTCATATATGAATATCTCATATGCTCAGAGACCTAACACAGAGGCAGTAATCTGAAAGGAGCCTGATCAGACCCTTTCTGAGCCTCCCAGAGTGGGAGGAGGCAAATGGGATTCCCCTTGGGACATAAATACTAACAGCAGCCATTTGAGAAGCTTGTTCTACCACAAGGACACTGGTCCTGCAAAGTGCCATTTTGGAGTCCTCTCTCCAACCTGTTAGCGCCAGGGCTTACCTGCCCACCAGCTGGGTCAGTACCAGTCCTGAAAACCCTAGACTGCATGGCCGCCTTACCTCTGAACCCAGCCCTGTCCACCAATAGGCCAGCCCCAGCCCCAGGCTCCCTGGGATGTGCAGCCAGTAAAGCCGTGACCCTCCCCTACCCAACAGCAGGCCAGCAGCTTGCGTATGAGGCAGGGCCTGGCAGCCACCCAGAGCGGGGCCCAGCCCTACCTACCCGTGGGCCAACAGCAGTCAGCCACACCATGGCAGACGGGCCCAGGCAGCCCGCGCGGGGCAGCACCCAGTTCAGTTCAGTTCAGTCACTCAGTCATGTCTGACGCTTTGTGATCCCATGGACGCAGCACGCCAGGCTTCCCTGTCCATCACCAACTCCCGGAGCCTACTCAAACTCATGTCCATTGAGTCAGTGATGCCATCCAACCATCTCATCCTCTGTCATCCCCGTCTCCTCCCACCTGCCTTCAATCTTTCCCAGCATCAGGGTCTTTTTAAATGAATCAGTTATTCACATCAGGTGGTCAAAGTTTTTGAGTTTCAGCTTCAGCATCCGTCCTTTCAATATTCAGGACTGATTTCTTTTAGAGTGGACTGGTTGGATCTCCTTGAAGTCCAAGGGATTCTCAAGAGTCTTCTCCAAAACCATAGTTCAAAAGCATCAATTCTTTGGTGCTCAGGCTTAATAGTCCAACTTTCACATCCATACATGATACTGGAAAAACTATAGCTTTGACTAAACAGAACTTGGTTGGCAAAATAATGTCTCTGCTTTTTAATATGCTGTCTAGGTTGGTCATAACTTTTCTTCCAAGAAGCAAGCGTCTTTTCATTTTATACCTACAGTCACCATCTGCAATGATTTTGGAGCCCCCCAAAATAAAGTCACTCACCATTTCCATTGTTTCCCCATTTATTTGCCATGACGTGATAGGGTCAGAAGCCATGATCTTAGTTTTCTGAATGTTGAGCTTGAAGCCAGCTTTTTCACTCTCCTCTTTCACTTTCATCAAGAGATTCTTTAGTTCTTTGCTTTCTGCCATAAGATGGTGTCATCTGCGTATCTGAGGTTATTGAAATTCTCCCAGCAATCTTGATTCCAGCTTGTGCTTCATCCAGCCCGGCATTTCGCATGATGTACTCTGCATGTAAGTTAAATAAGCAAGGTGACAATATACAGTCTTAATGAACTCCTTTCCTGATTTGGAACTAGTCTGTTGTTCCATGTCCAGTTCTAACTTTTCCTACTTGACCTGCATACAAATTTCTCAGGAGGCAGGTAAGGTGGTCTGGTATTCCCATCTCTTTAAGAATTTTCCACAGTTTGTTATGATCCACGCAGTCAAAGGCTTTGGTGTACTCAATAAAGCAGAAGTAGATGTTTTTCTAGAATTCTCTTGCTTTTTTGATGATCCAACAGATGTTGGCAATTTGATCTTTGGTTTCTCTGCCTTTTCTAAATCCAGCTTGCAAAATACTCCTTATTGCAAAATTCAGACTTAAATTGAAAAAAGAAGGGAAAACCACTAGAAAATCCAGGCATGACCTAAATAAAACTCCTTAATTATACAATGGAAGTGACAAATATATTCAAGGGATTAGATCTGATAGACAGAGTACATGAAGAACTATGGACAGAGGTTCATGACATTGTACGGGAGGCAGTAATCAAGACCATCCCCAAGAAAAGGAAATGCAAAAAGGCAAAATGATTGCCTGAGGAGGCCTTACAAATAGCTGAGAAATGAGAAGTGAAAGGCAAAGAAGAAAAAGAAAAATATACCCAACTGAATGTAGAGTTTCAGAGAATAACAAGGAGAGATAAGAAAGCCTTCTTAAGTAAACAATGCAAAGAAATAGAGGAAAATAATAGAATGGGAAAAAATATTACAGAGCTCTTCAAGAAACTTAGAGATACCAAGAAGCAGAAGTAGATGTTTTTCTAGAATTCTCTTGCTTTTTTGATGATCCAACAGATGTTGGCAATTTGATCTTTGGTTTCTCTGCCTTTTCTAAATCCAGCTTGCAAAATACTCCTTATTGCAAAATTCAGACTTAAATTGAAAAAAGAAGGGAAAACCACTAGAAAATCCAGGCATGACCTAAATAAAACTCCTTAATTATACAATGGAAGTGACAAATATATTCAAGGGATTAGATCTGATAGACAGAGTACATGAAGAACTATGGACAGAGGTTCATGACATTGTACGGGAGGCAGTAATCAAGACCATCCCCAAGAAAAGGAAATGCAAAAAGGCAAAATGATTGCCTGAGGAGGCCTTACAAATAGCTGAGAAATGAGAAGTGAAAGGCAAAGAAGAAAAAGAAAAATATACCCAACTGAATGTAGAGTTTCAGAGAATAACAAGGAGAGATAAGAAAGCCTTCTTAAGTAAACAATGCAAAGAAATAGAGGAAAATAATAGAATGGGAAAAAATATTACAGAGCTCTTCAAGAAACTTAGAGATACCAAGGGAACATTTCATGCAAAGATGGGCACAATAAAGGACAGAATGGTATGGACCTAACAGAAGCATAAGATATTAAGAAGGTGGCAAGGATACACAGAAGAACTATACAAAAAAGATCTTCATGACCCAGATAACCATGATGGTGTGGTCACTCACCTAGAGCCAAACATCCTGGAATGCAAAGTCAAGTGGGCCTTAGGAAGCATCACTATGAACAAAGCTAGTGAAGGTGATGGAATTCCAGGTGAGCTATTTCAAATCCTAAAAGATGATGCTGTTAAAGTGCTGCACTCAATATGCCAGCAAGTTTGGAAAACTCAGCAGTGGCCACAGGACTTGAAAAGATCAGTTCTCATTCCAATCCCAAAGACAAGCAATGCCAAAGAATGTTCAAACTACCACACAATTACACTCATCTCACACACTAGCAAAGAAATCCTCAAAATTCTGCAAGCCAGGCTTCAATAGTATGTGAACCATGAACTTACAGATGTTCAAGCTGCATTTAGAATGGGGCAACTAGAGCACATAAATCTGGTAACCAGAATGGAGTGCTGCTGGGTCCCATAGGATATCTTCTACGTAAAGCCACTTCTCTAGGGTTAGGAAACATAACCGATCCACCTAACACAGAAAAATAAAAACAGAGAATTAGGCAAAATGAGATGACAAAGTAATATTCCAAACAAAGGAATAAGAAAAAGCTCCAGAAAAAGAACAAAGAAAAGCAATTATAATGAAAAGATCAAGGTAATGATACTCAACAAACTCGGGAGAAGAATGCATGAATACAGTGAGAAGTTTAACAAAGAGTTTGAAACTAAAATGAAAAGCCAAATGGAGTTTAAGAATACTGTAACTTAGACTTCCCTGGTGGTCTAGCTGTGAAAAAATCCACCTGCCAGTGCAGAGGACACAGGTTCAATCCTTGGTCCAGGAAGATTCCACATGCCATGGGCAACTAAGCCCGGGCACCACAGTGACTCACACTCTGTTAGTGGGAATGTAAATTGGGGTAGCCACTATAGAAAACAATATGGAGTTTCTGGGAAAAATTAGAACTACCACACAACCCAGCAATTCCACTCCTGGGTATTTTTCCAGAGGAAAAAAAAAACTCTAAAAAAGAAACACACACCCTATCGCAGCTTTATTTACTAGCCAAGATATGGAAGCAACCTGTGTCCATTGATAGGTGAATGGATAAAAAAGATGGTATACACACAAATACACTGGAATATTGTCATTTAAAAAAAAAAGAAGGAAACATTACCATTTGCAACAACATAGACCTAGAGGGTATTAAGCTAAGCGAAATGAGTTAGGCAGAGAAAGCAAAATACCATATGATTTCACTTATATGTGGAATCTAAAAACAAAATAAATGAACAGCTCAGCAAAACAGCAACAGACATAGATACAAGAACAAACGAGTGGTTTCCAGAGGGGAGGGAGATGGGGAAAAATGAAATAGGTGAAGCATAAATTTCCAGTTATAAAATAAATGAGTCATGGAGATGTAACATCCAGCACAGGTATACAGTCATTTGGTAATAACTTTGTGGGGTGACAGGTAGTAACTAGACTTATCACGGTGATCATTTTGTAACATATAGAAATACTGAATCACTATGTTGTGTACCTGGAACTAACATAGTGTTGTAGGTCAATTATCTTTCAATTTTTTTTTTAAGTTTGTTAAATGTCATCTGGGAAAGTGGTGATGAATATAAAATAAGGACACCTGAAAAGCCCCTGAAGCTATAACATGGCATAAAACTGTAATAAGATGATGGCACTTACAGGGCCGCCTTTTCGGCGGTGAGTAGCCTTAGTGGCCTGAATAGACCTGTGTGAAAGGCTGTCAGCTTTCTGTCTGGTTCTGCTCCAAGCAAATATTCCCCATGATCATGTCTGCTAGTGAGGTGTGCTGTGCTTAGTCACACAGTTGGGTCCAACTCTTTGCGACCCCATGGACTGTAGCCGGCCAGGCTCCTCTGTCCATGGGGATTCTCCAGGCAAGAAAACTGGAGTGGGTTGTCATGCCCTCCTCCAGGGGATTTTCTCAACCTAGGGATCAAATCCTGGTTTGATACAAGTCTCCTGCATTGCAGGTGGATTCTTTACCATCTGAGCCACCAGGGAAGCCCCAACGTATAGAAATGAGAACGTGGTCTTCCTGGAAAAAGAGAAGACTGTATCTATTTCTTTTTTTTTTAATTGGAGGCTAATTACTTTACAATAATTGTAGTGGTTTTTGCCATACATTGAGATGAATCAGCATGGCTGTACATGTGCTCCCCATCTTGAACACCCTTCTCACCTCCCTCCCCATCCCATCCCTCTGGGTCATCCCAGTGCACCGGCCCTGAGCACCCTGCCTCATGCATCAAGCCTGAACTGGCGATCTGTTTCACATATAATATACACGTTTCAGTGCTATTCTCTCAGATCATTCCACCCTCGCCTTCTCCCATAGAGTCCAAAAGACTGTTCTATACCTCTGTGTCTCTTTTGCTGTCTCGCATACAGGGTCATCGTTACCATCTCTCTAAATTCCATATATATGTGTTAGTATAGTGTATTGGTATTTTTCTTTCTGGCTTACTTCACTCTGTATAATCGGCTCCAGTTTCATCCACCTCATCAGAACTGATTCAAATGCATTATTTTTAATGGCTGAGTAACATTCCTTGTGTATATGTACCACAGCTTTCTTATCCTTTCATCTGCTGATGGACATCTAGGTTGCTTCCGTGTCCTGGCTATTATAAACAGTGCTGCGATGAACATCGGGGTACACGTGTCTCTTTCAATTCTGGTTTCCTCAGTGTGTATGCCCAGCAGTGGAATTGCTGGGTCATAAGGCAGTTCTATTTCCAGTTTTTTAAGGAATTTCCACACTGTTCTCCATAGTGGCTGTACTAGTTTGCATTCCCACCAACAGTGTAAGAGGATTCCCTTTTCTCCACACCCTCTCCAGCATTTATTGCTTGTAGAGTTTTTGATAGCAGCCATTCTGACCGGTGTGAGATGGTACCTCATTGTGGTTTTGATTTGCATTTCCCTGATAATGAGTGATGTTGAGCATCTCTTCATGTGTTTGTTACCCATCTATATGTCTTCTTTGGAGAAATGTCTATTTAGTTCTTTGGCCCATTTTTTTGATTGGGTTTTTTATTTTTCTGGAAGTGAGCTACAGGAACTGCTTGTATATTTTTGAGATTAATTCTTTATCAGTTGCTTCATTCGCTATTATTTTCTCCCATTCTGAAGGCTGTCTTTTCACCTTGCTTATAGTTTCCTTCGTTGAGCAAAAGCTTATTTCATTCCAGTACCATCAGGTTTTTACATATGAAAGACTTCCTGGCCTTTAAATAAATGTTAATAAATCAACCCAGGTGTTTATAAAGAACAAAATAAATCACTTTGCTTCCAACGTCACAAACACTAAATGAGACAGTGAGGTTAAATAATTTTCTGGATGCCAGGCACCTAGAACTGACCAAGGGGATTTGCTTTAGACCATTCAGTTTCCTTTCAAATCTGGGAGCTAGTCAGGCGGACGTTTTCATTAATACACACCTGTATGACGGGGGAGAAGTAAAAACAACAGCAGATTTTATTTTCCTGGGCTCCAAAATCACTGCAGCCATGAAATGAAAAGATACTTGCTCCTTGAAAGAAAAGCTATGACAAACCTAGACAGCATATTAAAAAGCAGAGATAACCTACATCGTTTGTGTTCAAGTTACTTTGAAGGGGTTGCCTTGCTTGGATGGCTCTAATCTTTTTCCTCCAGCAAGAAAGGTAGAATTGTCCTTGGAAGTAATGTATGTTTATATCAATTTGCAAATTCCTGTGCATAGAGATATATTTTTTTAAGTGTGAGTGTAACAACATACTGTGAATTTCATCTTGGTTACAAACAAGACTTCTTCAGTTACCCAAATCAGTTCTGAAAAAAAAAAAAGAGACATTACTTTTGCATCACTTTGCCGACAAAGGTTCATATAGTCAAAGCTAGGGCTTCCCTTGTGGCTCAGCTGGTAAAGAATCCGCCTGCAATGCAGGAGACGGGCTCAATCCCTGGGATGGGAAGATCCCCTGGAGAAGGAAAAGGATATTCCTTTTTTTCCACTGCTGTATTCTGGCCTGGAGAATTCCATGGACTGTATAGTCCAGGGGGTCGCAAAGAATTGGACACGATTGAGCAGCTAGGCACACACACACACATAATAGTTTTTCCAGTAGTCATGTATGGATGTGAAAGTTGGACCATAAAGAAGGCTGAGTGCCAAAGAACTGCTGCTTTTCAATTGTGATGCTGGAGAAGACTCTTGAGAATTTCTTGGACAGCAAGGAGATCAAACCAATCAATCCTAAAGGAAACCATCTCTGAATATTCACTGGAAAGACTGATGCAGAAGCTGAAGCTCCAACACTTTGGCCACCTGATACGAAGAGCCGACTCACTGAAAAAATCCTGATGCTGGGAAAGACTGAGGGCAGGAGGAGAAGAGGGCAACAGAGGATGAGATGGTTGGATGGCATCAACAACTCAGTGAACATGAGTTTGAGCAAAGTCCAGGGTATAATGAAGGACACAGTAGCCTGTCATCCATGGGGTCGCAAAGAGTTGGATACAACTTAGCTAGTGTACAATACTATCTAGACCTTGGTTTCAGGAAGTAAGCAAGCATAGAAGTTAGTTTTTTCTTTCATGAATTTGATTTTCATTAAGCATTTAGGATCCCATGAACATTATATTTCATGTTTAATAGTATTACTTATTTACTGAAACTTGGCACCAGACCGTACAACTAGACATTGCAATTTCCTGGTGAGACTAGTTTGAACAGCTAGGACACAAATGCTGCCCGAGTTAGAAACACTCAGCTCAAGCAGCTCATTTTCCCAGGTACTTAGGTTTCATCTATTTTCAGGCTCTCCTAACTTACTCTGGCATTGGAAAAAGCACAGGCCTGCTGCAATAGAAGTGTTCTTATCTGCCTCTCTTCTCAATCTGATTCTGTGACCACAGGCCCAGTCTGAGAAAGAATTCTTTGATTATTGGGCCATTCTATTTAGCAACTCTGCATTTCTCTGGGATAAACTCACAATGGAATT